>CAEGAE010095205.1:0-79490 GCA_903067095.1 Girardinus metallicus
AGCTTGCCATCCATAGCAAAGTACACCTCGCTGCAGCAAACTGCAAAAAATGTAATCACGGTGTTTTGTGTGTCCTTACCTGTTCTAGGAAGCATAATAGATCACCTTTTATCTGTCTGAGTAAAAGCAAAGTGATTTTGTCTCTTAAACCAGGTAACAATCAGTCAGATGCAGGTTTTGCAGTGATATTTTTGTTACACCTTCAGTCGATGTGATGAGTGACTTGCATATCTGGCAGGGCGATGGATCTCGTCAAACGAGCCTCCGGTCGGGCTTTGCTCTGCCTCTGGCCACAGTTTTTTCCAGCAGGCATTCAAAGTTTCAGTTTCCATCTCCTGAATGGCCAACAGATGGCCAATCTGTATTACGTATATTTAAATACCGTAACTTTATTGGCACACAGGTAGAGAAGAAGCGCGGAGACTGTTTAGGCAACCATACGGTCAAGCAGGACACAGAACACAATGCACTGTGAAAGAAAACTGCACAAAAAATCCGCGAAGCAGCGAGACCGTGAAAGGTGAACCGCGTTAAAGAGAGGGTTCACTGTATGCAGAAAGTGCAGTTCTTACGTCACTACTTCAAGGTTTCACTTTCGTTTCGAGATAACTTCTCTGACCTGCAGGTGTGTCATATTGATCACAGGTCATAGTTTGGTTTCCTTTCCTCACAGTTGTTGGGGGAAAAAAACAACAAGCCCAGTTTCGTTTTTCTTACAGCTGAGTCATTTAAAGGACCAGCAGTAAACCTTACAGCCTCATTCACCAACATGTTTTCGTGGGGTGAGGACTACCGGCAGAGCTTCCGCCAGAAAAAGGGCTCCAATGCCCCAACTTCAGATCGAGTTCATTTTTTAAACCTCAGCTTCCACATCAGGGACCTTTCCGCTGCTCATAATGTTCTCGCTTTCGTCAAAGATGTCGGAGAGGCGTCTGTGATCCGCATACAGGAGAGCGGAGATGGGAGAAGAGGGAAACAAAGTGAGTGCTGATCTTTTATAATGCCTGGACGAGAGAAAGTTTCATTTTGCACTCATGTGTTGTTACTAAATTTGCAGAGTTTGTTAACTGTGGTGAGAAGATCCAGGCTGTCAGCTGTGGAGATGACGTTGTCACGCTGCTCTCTGATGGAGGTAAAATCTTCTGCGTGGACTCAAATATCACTCCGTTCACTCCCAGGTAACAGGGAATTCAAAACCATGTTTTATTTTACTGTGATGATCTTAGAACGTGTTTGTAAATGCGGTTGTATTTTATCAGACCTCCACCAGCGCTGTCCAGCATCATAGTGACCCAGATTGCCTGTGGGAGCCATCATACTGTTGCACTCACCAAAGGTACTGTTGACTGGCAGTCAGGTCTATTATTATAGATAATAATCATGTATTGGGATAATTAGTCCATTATTAAAGTGTGGTTTTGTGGAATAGTTATTAGTGGTCAGTATCTGAAACAGATTGATGTTTTTTTTTAAGTTGAGTTCTACGGAGAGGCCCATAAATCATAAAAAAGTAAGATGGGGTAATCAGGCTTTTCCTGGCTGGCACCAATTTTTGGTTTACTTTGAGATCTGACCTCTGGTTAATCCTTCTTGCAGCAGCCAAGGAGAAAACAAAAATTAACTCAATGGCTGATGTTTTTTCACAGATGATCAAGTGTACACATGGGGCCAGGACTCCAGGGGTCAGCTGGGACTGGGTGGGAGTAATTCTGGAGCCGGTTCACCTCAACACATCAGATCTCTGTCAGCCGTCCCGGTGGTTTGGATCTCTGCGGGAGGAGAGCATAGCTTTGCTCTCACCGTGTCCGGAGGCGTGTTCGGCTGGGGCAGAAATGACTGTGGACAGCTCGGGCTGGGAGACACTGAAGGTGTTGCACAGATATTATTACCCTCTGCTTCTGTTCAGATCAGTGGCATGCTGTGTGGTTGATGACTGGTCAGCCACTGATTGCTGTGGAGTCAGATATACAAATATATGAACCTTACTTAAAGTTAGTCCTTTTTTAAAATTTTTATTTGTTTAACAACTTTGAATTATGCTGTAATTATACATTTAAAAGTCTGGCTGCTTCCACAGAGGAGAGTTTTCCTGGTCTGGTTCTATTTGGATTGGATGTTTCATTTTCATTGCGTAGGCGACAATCACCTGTCAACCAGTCTATCAGGCTCAGCACTGCCACCTATCAGTGAGGCATGGTACTCTCTGTCTCACGCTGCATTTTCCCTGTGATTTTTCTTTGCGAAAGACAAGAATATTTAACCCACATTACTAGACAGACTTCAATAAAATAAGTCTGAAATAAATAAATCTGAATGTCACAATGTGTAATGTGTAATTAAATGTGTACATTGCAAATATAAAGACAGCAATAGGCATTAGACAGCACAACCAGGTGAGGCGCAGCTCATTGCTGCCTCACTTCACTCTCCTCTCATGTATTTCAAAAGACAGTGTGTAAATTCAATAAATTTAACAATAAGAAAATTTAAATTATACAGAAAACAAATTTGTAGAAGTGCAAAAATGGATTTACTGTTTATTTGTCATGATGAAGTTGAGGAAGTGTTTCGCCTTCATCCCCTGACTGCACGCCACTGGTTCAGACTGGTATGCTCTCATAAAATGTCCTACATTATTTTACTGCAACTCAAAGTATTTGTTTTGTATTTTATACAGATAGAAACACACCAGTGCCTGTCAATTATCTGAACACGAAGAAAGCCATTCATATTTCCAGTGGACAGGAACACACTGTTGCTCTGACAAAGGTCATTGATCCTAAAGTGTTGTTTCAGATTTCACAGAAATTTTCATATTTCTTGCCAACATGAAAAGTGAGACTAATCAATGTGGTTGCCTGGTTTTTCAGGACGGTGCAGTGTTTACGTTTGGCTCCGGCCGATACGGACAGCTTGGACACAACTCATTCCGAAACGAGCTCCGTCCTCGGCTTGTTGCAGAGCTCTGGGGGGCAAAGGTCACCAAAACTGCGTGTGGGAGGTACTTTAACATACTTTTATAAGCTTATTATGACCTCATGTGCACAGTGAGATATTTTCTGCCTGTTTTTCCAAACAGAGCTATCTTATAGTGACATGACTTAAAGCGAGACTTATACTACAAAAAACTTCTGTTCGTTTTAATTTAGAAATTGTCCTTCATTACTCCATCCACTTTCTGCAGTGCATCCACAGCAGTGGTAGTGAGACAGGCAATCTGCACGATGCTTCACGGGTAGTACAGTCTAAAGGCCTTACCTTAATCCCCCAAAACATTTTTCTTGTCACCATGGCCAAACACTTCTAAACTTTCATCATTATGACCATAAATTGTTTTTCTAGATGGCATTTGGTCTTTCCATATTGGGCATTACACTCTGTCCATGGTGACATTGAGGCTCCAGCATCTCCACGTTTATCATGAGTTCCAACCTTGATTGTTCCTAAACATCCAAAGTATTCTTTGTTTTTTTTAGGGTGGACAGTTTGTGGACAAATGGTTGAAACTTTGACAGAATTGTGTTTCAATGGGAAAGCTATCCCAGACAGATCAAAACTGGATTTGTAATGAAAAAGCCACGCAACATTAATCTTCTGGAATGATCTCCTCAAATCCCTGACCTAAACTAAGTTGAAAATATGCCTAAAAGCCAGATTTGTACCAGGAAACCAAGCATTTTAAATGTAGCCCACTAATTCTGCCAAAAAGAGCGATTAAAAAAAATGCAATCAGAATTGTATCAGGATGAAATAATCTTTGACTTTTTGTGCCGGATCAGCCTGCATTTGAAACAAAGGCACATACAAGAGTGTGCATTAAAATTACAGTAACTTCTGTTACTGTAGGTTTGTAATTATTAAACAAGCTGCTTTTACTCTTGCAGATATCACACATTAGTGCTGACAGACCGTATGAAGGCGTACTCCTTTGGTTGTAATGACCATCAGCAGCTGGGACGTGACGAGGAGAGCCATTCGTCTGTCCCACTACCTGTACAAATACCTCTCTGTAAGTCCTGTCAGTTTATACTAAGGTGAAGCTAAAGGTAAAAATGAATTATTGAAGAAACTTTCATTTCTTTAAACTACATATACAGTGGTGGCAGCAATAAACCCCACTCTATGAACTAAAACTTCTTTTCAAAGAAAGCTGACTGTACCTTTACAGATTATAAAGTAAGAATGACTACATTTTGCACTTCCTCTGAAAAATGAGTACGTTGCAAATTTGTAAACCCAAAAGTTAAATTTTTTTTTTTAACCTTTACAAATTTTATTCAACCATAATAAAAACCCATTGAGATTAAAAACCTCTTTTTCAAGGGAGTACAGGCCAAGAAGCAGCAATAAATACAACACAGAAAAATAGTTCAACTCTGAGATAAGGAAACTTTGTGTATGTTCCATGAACAATGTTACCAACAAAATAGCCACCTTATGTCAAACTTAGGTCTACATTGCATGTAGATAAGGAAGATTATTCCTGCAATCTATTAAATATTATTCCATTAATAACTGAGGAAAGTAATATCACATTTTTAAATAACATTTATTATTTCTCTGTAGGTCCCACAAACGGTCACCGGATTGAAAATATCTTTGCTGGAGCAGATTGTTCGTTTGCAACCCGGACACCTAAAGAGGTAACACCACAAATTCTGGAAATGTTTAGCAATATCTGCATCCTTTTATGTCAACACATAATCTTTTTCCACACTTTGAGAAATATGTTTTTTACCCTATTTTATTTCCAGGACGGACTGAACTCAAAGATCAACATAACGCAACAGCCTATTGAAAAACTGGTGGATCAATGGACCTCTGAATGTGATGCAAGGTTGGGACAAGTGACAAAACAGTAAGAATAATCCAGTTCATGTCATTACTAGATGCTTACTTGCCAAGTATGTTATTATGATTGAGTAATCTTAAATTTTTTACATTACGTAATTTTGCTAATGACCTCCTAACATCTTTACAGGGAAATTCATAAAACATTTTCCTCTGCTTCAATTGTGAATCGAAGTTTCCTTGACCAAAGGTACATACAGACTTTAAAGGTTTAATCTGAATTTCTTGGTATCTGTTCCTATTTTAAATTAGATGTTCTTTTTAATCATTTTAGGAAAGATAAGCATTTCCGGACCTCAACAGACTACCCTGGTTTGGATTTATTATTGGTCAAAAGTGTGTTTAAAAAACTGTTAACTGAGGATGTTCTTCAAACCGAGGTTTGACTATAAAAACATGCATATTTACGATCTGATTAGTAATGGAAGATGACTTTTAAAACCCAGGTTCTTGTTTTGTTCCGACAGGTGGAAAAGGCTGTGCTGCTGTTGCTTCCTCGTCTTGATAACAAACCGGTGGGACTGGAGGGTTTGAGAGTCTTCCTGGTTCTGACTGAGCTTCTCCATGCAACTCAGAAATATTGTCAGCCACAGACAAGCCTGAAGCTGGTTGAGGGAATTATTGCTGCCTTCCAAAACCTTTCTCCTGAAAGCCTCCGGATTATAGGTACAATGAAACATGCCTCTAATGAAAGTTAAAGCAGTACTAGATCGTCTTTGGATAAGCCCTCTCTCATCAATGCTGTCCTCCTCAGGAGACTGGTGGTATTCACTGTCGCTCTCCACAATGGTCAGACATGTAAACGTATGGAAGACGGCCCTCTCATGGCCAGTTTCTCGCCACTCATTCAAATGTGTCCTGCTGATCCTCCAGAATCTGTTCGAGGTTAGTATCAAATCCACACAACATTTTATTTAATTTTCATTTTGGAAAAAAAGTACACAGTTTTCTACCTATGCCTACTCTTTTTGACGCTGCACGTGTTTGTCTAATTTAAAGGCCAACAGGAAGAAAATCCCTGAAAAGACATTTTGTGTGGAGTTTCACCAAGCATTTCTTCACGAAGATCTGCAGCTCTGGCGTGAAATGTCAATAAACCAGGTAAATAATTAGAGGTTAATTTCTAAATTTATTTTTATGTATGCAACAAAATTATTCATTTTAGTGAATAAACTATATTATTAAAGTAGTCACATTAAAAATGTTATTTTTTAATGTTATCATTTCCTCAGATGGAGGATAATCAACCCCTCATGCTCTGTGATTTTCCATTTCTTATGGATCTGAAGTCAAAGAAAATAGTTTTTGACACCAACGCTTGTTGGACTCAGGTGAATAAGCCATCAAACATTAACAATAATACAAAAATATAGTTTTACTTTTCCTCAAAAAGTGAGTGTTTGTACAAGATTAACAGTGTGAAGTAGTCACATTCATCTCAAAATGAAGCTGTACAATTCGAAAACAAATGTCATCAAAAAATTATTCACTTTGTTTTTATTTGAAATTCAAAATTGCTCCATAGAAGCAGCATGGGATTCCCCAGTCAAATCCTTTTTTTGAACTCAACCTGAGCCGAGCTTCTCTTTTGGAGGAAACCTTCGTTCAGCTGGCCTCTGCTCATCAAACTGACCTCAAGAAAACGCTTATGGTGAGTGTTTAGTTTTACTATCAATGCTAAAGCTCAGCAAGACCACCTTGTCCTCTAAACATTTGTAAATTTGTATTTCTCAGGTGCACCTTGATGGAGACTCAAAGTTCACACGAGTCTATAGATCAGATTTATTTCAACACCTCAACATAGTTAAAGAAAAAAGAGAGATGTTCATGCTGAATGAGTCTAAAACACTAGCCTGGTTCTCCTCCAGAGTAAGAAGATGTTCTCATTCATCTTTAAAATATTTCCTTTCCCAGTAGAGACAGAATTATTGTTTATATTATTTTATTAATGCAGGCAGCAGAGAAAGACCAGGCAAACTTCCACCTGTTTGGGATTCTGTGTGGACTGGCCTTATACAATAGCAGCTTCATACATTTGCCTTTCCCACTGGTTCTGTTCAAAAAGCTGCTCGACATTGAACCAACTCTGGAAGATATGATGGAGTTCGACGGAGGAGTTGGCAGGTGAGAAAATATTTAAATTTCACTAAAAGACTGGGTAAAATTGTGACTGCTAGATGATTCAATAACTTCTGATTTTGGATCTTTTTGAAGGCATCTGCAGTACATATTGGACTACGAAGACGACCTGGAAGACCTGTATCTCACCTTCAAGGTTGGTGATAATCTTAATTATTCTCTTCAGAGTTTTTCCATGCGATTTCACAAACTTCTTCATACCTTACTTTCAGATTAACTGGGATGAGACAGATGTTGACCTTGATCTTAGTAATCCAGGAAAGCCCGTCACAAACCAAAATAAGTAAGCCACTCAAACCAAAATGGTCTCAGTGTTAATTCAGTCAAAGCAGTTGGCTAATTTCGAATGTCTGCCTCCCAACCAGGAAGGAGTTTGTGGATGCCTACGTGAATTATGCCTTCAACAAGTCAGTGGAGGGCGTGTTTCAGGAGTTCAAGCGCGGTTTCTTCCTGGTGTGTGACCAGCAGCTGGTGAAGCTTTTTAGACCGGAGGAGCTGCGGGGAGTCTTGGTGGGTGGAGACGTCTATGACTGGGTGAAGCTCAAACAGGTACACTCAGCTAAATGCTTTACTTTTCCCACTGCTATGTTCTTTGAAATTGCAGCAATAAAACTCATAAGTCTGTTTTACTCTACACAGAACACACAGTATGAGTGGTTCAGTGACAAACACCCAACCATACAGATGTTTTGGAAAGTTTTTGATGAACTCACTGAAGAACAGAAAAAAGATTTTATTTGTAAGTAACCTTCTATATTTTTCTTGTCTAAAAGTTTTGACCTAAGACAATCACTGGCAAACAAAGAGTCATTGATTTTTTTTAAATTCAATTGTTTATTTATATTACTCTAAGTCACAGTGAACACAGTCTTAAAGGAAAAACATTTAAAAATCAGCTCAAATTCCATGTTACCAATGTTTTTCCAACATAGCTATGTACAATCCACTCATATTTAGTAGAATATAACAGAAAATAGACTGTTTAATAGACCAGAATGCTGCTTTGAAACTCAGCTTTGTTGTGCTTACTTGCCTTTAGTAATGAGTAAACAAACACACAGCTACTTTCTGCTTCTTGTGCAAGGCTTCTCATGTGATTAGACCCAGACATCCTTATATACTGTTTACAGCTCCACTGCACAGAAAAGCCTCTCACTTGCCTCCTTTCATGCTGCTGATAAAAATGCTGACGAGGGTTTCATTCTTCCCAGGCAGAAATAATACCAAGAGCAGCTGATATCAGAGTTTGGTGTCCAATGTTGCTGTTGTGATTAGGAAACGCAGTGAAAGTTGCAGGGAAAAGCTGTTTAGGCCCACTTCCGATAGCTTATATCTCATTAAACCAGTGGCATGTATATTATTTTTGAACATGTTTCTTTGAACACATGAAATGGAGAGAGCTCTGATAACTGTGACACAGGTTTTTCTTCTCTATTTGTCATGAAATCATAAAAATTTGATTGTCTTTTGAGTGGATTTTTTCTTTACGTCTTCTGCAGTGTTTCTGACTGGGTTTCGGAAAGTCCCTGTTCTTGGCATGGACCAGATCAGGATGACAATAACAATAAAACAAATCCAGAGTGGCTCCCATGATGAGCATTTCCCAGAGTCATTGACGTGTTACTCTATTCTTGAATTGCCATTGTACTCGACCAAAAAGATCATGCGGAAAAGACTGAAGGAGGCCCTGGACCCAGAGAGAGGATTCAGGACGTGAATCTATTAACATCTCACACACTAACTCAGGATAACATGTTGCAATGCATCCGAAATATGCCATTAAAATCAGGTGAAGTGACAGCACTTAAAAAAATATATATATCATATACATTTACACTAAACAAAATACCGATTTTTTTTTTTCTCTGTGCACTTAATATTTTTATTTACACAAGCCTTTGATAAAGTATTTTATTATTATGTGACATCCAGACATGAAGTTCAGAGAACAATTTATTTCCTTGCATGTTTACATTTTTGGGTTACCACTGCAACATTGAGTTTAAGGTGTTGTTCTTATGATGTGACTTTGTTAAAACAAAGAGTAAAGAAGATTTTTTTATTTCTTTTTTAATGAAACATTGACAAACATATTTGATTTGTATGATTTTGGTGATGGCACTCACAAAAATGAAATGTTTGTTCAATTGTTCTCTTTATATTTTGTATTTTTGTTATGTAGAGCCACTGAAATGTGCTACACAAACCAACCTGACTTGACTTAAACTATTTATATTATCACTGAAATATGTATTTAAATGAATATTAGCCACAATAGCTACTCAATGGCAGGAAATCTGGCAATGATTTTATGTTTTAGAAATTGTAATAATTGCTTATTCTTTGTGATTTTTGACTTTCACGTTTGTAACTATAATAAACTATAATGTAGTTGAAACAATTAAATACTGGTGGTTATTGAAAAAAAATGGGATTTGTTTTCAGAAAAAAAAAATATATATATATATACATATTAACTGAATAAGCAATAGTCATGAAGTAAAACTAATCATTACAGGTTACTGCTACTGTTTCTGTTATAGTTGCTGCAGAACATGAAAAAAATTAATAACGTGGTGGAGCCAAATGTGTTAAAAAAAAAAAAAAAAAAGAAGAACGTTTAAGAGTAAGACTCAACTATTTTCTCTGACTTCTTTTGCTGGAGAGAACAATAAACCACTAGATGGCGCTGTTAGTTTGCTGTTGAATATACCGTGAATGGAAACAAAGAACAACAGGGATGAGATCATCATTTCAGACTGATGCAGCTTCAAAGTGTAACTTGCTTAAAATCCCAAACCTTCACAAATTGAGACGCATAAGTTTAAATAAATGCAAAGAATTATAATATATTCGGAAATACTCTAAAGTCAACAGCCCCTAATTTTATTAAAATGCTACTGGAAATGTTAAATAGAAGTTATAGTAAAGACCAGATTTGCATAAATACAAGGTAACAGGAGTGAAAGACAGTATAAAATTGAAGAAAAAATGAAAATTAGTTTAGAGAATCAAAACAAATACCAAACAATTATTTGAGATAAAATTATTGTAAATGATGTGATATTTTGACTAAAATGAAATACATATTAAACAAATCAATACAAAGATGACTACAAACAAATTTCGTTCAAAAAGAGAAAAAGATTAAACAAAGAGGCTAAAATGGTCAGTGTAACATGTTTACTTAAAACTTACTTGGACATTTAAATAGATTCTATAAAAGACAATTTCTCTCTGTCTGATTTTACTCAAAATTGAACATTTTCTGTTTTAGGTCTTTTAGGGTTTAAAAGTTATTTCTGACTGATAGATTTTTTTTTCTTTTAAGAATTTATATTGCTGTCCTCAAAGTCAGAGATTAGCACACATTAAGATTGCTATGCCTTTGAAAAATGTTGGTAAGCCCAGGTGAATATGTTGTTTAT
This sequence comes from Girardinus metallicus, assembly GCA_903067095.1. Lineage (NCBI taxonomy): Eukaryota > Metazoa > Chordata > Actinopteri > Cyprinodontiformes > Poeciliidae > Girardinus > Girardinus metallicus. Next base: position 10,419 of record CAEGAE010095205.1, read on the forward strand.
TTGTCACCTTCCAACAAGGTATTACCCAACATTAATGTCATGTCAGCTTCACCTGTAGATGCATTTTGCTACATCACCTCAAACACATTGCTTCCTTGTGTGCAATGATGTCAAAGAAAAGCCAAACAAAATCTGTCAGGTTAGGGAAGATAACCGAGGCCCATGTTTAACTACAATTTCCAGATGCTTGAAGATGCCACATTCCTCTAGTCATACGGCCATATGCCAGTACAAACACTATGGGAATGTCCACCAATCACACAATGGCCTAAGGCTGGTTCCTTGTCCCATAAATGAATGTGTTTTGGTGCAAAATGTCCCTATGAACCCCAGAAGAAAAGCAAAAATTGAAGCAGGTAAGAAAGTTTCACTATCTTCTGTGAATCTAGTTCTGTACCAACATAGGCTGAAAAGCCACTCCCACACCCCAAGCCTTCTTTCGTGGTTGTGCTAATGAAGAAAAACTCAATCTAGTACACATGTCATACTCAAGGCCCAGGGGCCAAAACCGGCCCACAATAGCTGGTTATGTGGCCTTCCAGACCACAGAACCTTCAAGATTAACAGTTGTGTGTTAAATATTATTTTATCAATCAGATCAAAACAGATTTTATCTGTGTACTGTAAACTTACATCATGGTGAAAAGATGTTCAATATAATTTAAATCAAAGAAGTACTGAATGCAGAGTCAGCCACTGATTAATATGCTTGCAATCTGCTAATATTTTATCAGCATTTTCTGCCACAACCGGCCCCTTCATGACATTCATGATCTTGATATGGCCCAAATTGTAAATAATGTTGACCCCTCTGATCTAGCAGACTGTCCGAAAAGAAACAAAAAGGTTACAAACGACCAGACTGTGAATCACCTTGCTCATAATCAGACCGTGTATCAATAAATATGGGGTGTTATGGGTCGATTTGTCTCTGATGCAAATCAGAGAACAAACTCACAGGAGTCCGTTACATAATTTCTTGGACTTCACATGAGTTCATTCAGTTATTTTCCACTCCGCTACGAGAAGCTCGCCGCCGCTGGACGCCGCGCCGCACCGCGCACAGGCCGCGAGGGCGAGCTGGAATGCATTGACGTCAGAAGGAAGCTGCTGGGCACTGCGCGTGCACGCCCAGTTCTCATTGATTTAGCCGCTGCAGAGCGGGCACGCAGCTCTTCAGCTGGAGAGAGTCACATCGAGAAGAAGAAGAAGTGGAAAGAGTGGCTCCGCCGCGACCGACATGGAGCGCAGTGAGGGAGCAGAACGAGGAGGCGATGCCGCCGTTCTTCTCCGCGTCTGAATTCAGAGTGACACCCCCAGGCTTTGGGAGGCTGCGGAGACAAGGAGCCGTTTGCAGTTATCACGGGACATTTGCGCAACAATGGTAAGTTAGCGCCGCTGCTGTTGTTTGTCCGACGTGTAGCGGAGTGATGTTGCTGCGGAGGAGCCGATGAGCTGTTCAGCCAGGATGGTGACTTGTGTGCCAAGTTGGGACTGCAGTTTGAACAGCTGGCGTCAAACACAGCTGTAACAAACTGATGTACACTAACCCTGTTAATGTCATTTAAAAAAGGAGGCCTGTCAGTGCGAACTTGGCCCAGTGAAGCTGTTTAAAGGGGTGTTGAAGAGGCTGATAACGCAGCTCTGCTTGATGACGCTGCAAGTGATGAAGTGCTGCTGATGATTATCAAGCTGATAAAATGTGTTTATTTGAAAAGGACATTTGGTTATAAAACTCAAAAAGGCTGTTATGGAAAGGCAAATTAAATCGAATAAGTGGTTAAATAAATTAGAACTAGACTGAATAGATTCAACCAATGGCTAGATTACAAACTACACGTATAGAAAACAGAAAAAAGATTTAAAACGAACCACAAATATGCTGAAAATAGACAAAGATAAAACATCTGGATCAGATGCTCTTTAAGACACAAAATAGGTGCTGAAAGATGCCGGATAATCACTAGAGATTTTCAATTATTAATTATTACAACTATCAGACACAAATGAACTCAGAAAGATAGAAGAATAATTGATTCACTGCCACATTTGTAAAGCCAAAAATCCAGTAAGAGTAACATAAATGTTTCAAGTGGAATAGTTTGGCATTGAATGAAATAATAATTTGACCCCTGAGCAAAACATGAATCTGAACTGTGTGAAGAAAGCTTCAATGATATGCACAGCAGTGAGACATTTTCCTTACTTGGTCACCAGATGTGTTTACTCCTTAGAAGATATTTTGGTCCACTCCTCTGTATATAAACTCTCTAATTCTTTGGGTTTCTTGGCTGGAGCTTGGTAACTCAAAGCTTCTGCTCCTTCCTCAGAGCTTTTGTTAGATTGAGGTCTGGAGGAGGTGTTGTAAGCCACTTCATGACCTTAATGTGGTTCTTCTTGAGCCTCTCCTTTGTTGGCCTGGTGGTACTAATTTAATTTGACTCAAACACTTTGCCTTAGACCTTCTCTGAATCAGACAGCTAATACATGTCTGTACATGTGCAATCTATAGCAGAGCACTGCAAAGTTAATATCCATTGTGAGGTCGGGTTTCCAGTCGTGTTCTTGGTGACTGTATTCTCAACTGCCTTCAGATCATGAACAAGCGGGCTGATTCTTCACCTTTCTATTGATCACCCTGACCATATGAGGTAATATTTCACCTGCGACTCCAGACTAAGAGTAACAGAGGATTATTTTGTATTTCTTTTATCTCCCAAGAAGTGCACCAAGAGCATCATTTAGGTTCCTGTTGACAGTCTTTGTAATCCATCCCATCTTTGATGTCTCCTTTGGTCCTACTGATAATAAAAGGGTTTGATAACATTCGTCTTCACAATTTGTTTGCACGAAGTGGTGAAAATGTGCACTTTAGACATGAAACCTTTGAAAAATGAGAGCTCCTCCATGAGCAATGTCTGTATTAGGTTGTGCTTCTTAAGAGTTACTTGTAAAGCAAGAACAATAGCTTAAGATCCTTAAAAAAAGGATGAAATCTTGCAAAAAAAGTTGCTCATAGGATCAAAAATAAAATCAAGATAATTACAAATAACCAGAGATATGAATTAAACTATAATGGAATCAAAATGACTGAACAAAACTTGCAATATCAAAGCACATACTCAAAAACAGTAGAAGCTGAAAAGTAAACCATTTTTAGGGGACATATTATCATGGACTAAACTTCTTAGAGTTCTTCGGAAGAAAAATGAGGCCAGAACGTCATAGATCGTCCACTGTACGTAATAATGTGTTTCTTCCATATTCCTGGACATGGAGCAGCACCTTCAGGGTAAACAAACAAAAACAATGACTTAGTTGCTCCAGATGTTGACGGTTGTGTTGATGAAGGTGGTGGTGAAGAACTCTCCACTCTGGGGAGGGTGGATACAGTCATGACATCATCAGGTTTAATGTCGTCTCCTAACGCAAACACATGCTCACTTGGACTTGAGCACCATTATACATTACGGTTTCTTGTTACGGTATTGATTCGACGTGCCATTTGTGCTTTGGATGGTGATATTTGAGACAAACTCAAACACAAGCCCTCTAACATCAGAGACGATAACGGAATATTTCTCCCTCTGCTGCTCGCATTGTACTGTAATTCTGTAATCCGCTCTCAGTACTTAATCTAAACTTGTTCTGTCGTCTGTCTGCCATTGTTAAATGAAGTGGAACACTGGTCTACTTTTGGTGCGGTGCCTCGAGGGATGGGGCATTAACAGCAGCTGACCTCGTCTAAAGCCTTTCTCCCTTTGGGCCAGAGGCCAAAGTTATCCTCACAGTCATTTCATTTCATTGTTTTGTCTCTTTCTCTATCCTGCTAGGCAACCCCCCAGCATTGAGGGACTTTCTGCATCACAGAACTCTTGACTCAACCAACTTCCCTCCACCCTTTTGTTTCAACCATGGACTCCTCAAGGGATTTGACCTCAGCCCTGGATGGGCCTGTGGACCCCAAAGGCTACTCCGGTCGCTTCGATCTCAGCGGCCTTTACCATCTGGGCCGGACGCTGGGAAGGGGCCACTTTGCTGTTGTGAAACTGGGCCGTCATGTCAACACAGGGCAACTGGTGGCTGTAAAGATGATCGATAAGACTAAACTGGATGTCATGGCAACAAGCCACCTCTTACAAGAAGTCAGGTGAGAAATGATAATTAAGTTTTAAATTTGTAATCAACTATTCTACGAGAAACGGATTAAAAGACTACTAGAAAATTCCTGAAGAAATTTACCCGGGGCCTGCCAAAGTGTGCCCTTCGGTTTGGACCCAGCTTTCTGATGCTAAAAATAAGCATCAATGCTAAGCTTAGCTAAGACGTTACAAGTAGCATGTGGAGAATCACAAGAATGTTCACTAACATGGACTTGCAACATTCAGTATGTTAAAATTAAAGCATAAGCTAAAATTAGCCAAAATGCTAATGTTAGCGTGAATGCTTTGAGTAGCATGTGGGACATCATTAGCATGTTGTCTCTCATTGACTTACTCCATTCAGTATACCAAACATGGCTAATAAGTAAGAAATTTAAGAAATATTTCTATTGTAAAGAAAACCACAATCTGTCCATCTCTTTTAGGAAGGAATCACGAAAACATGACACATCCATTCTGCAAAATGCACATGCATACAAAGCACTGTTATTTACATTTACACTAGAACCACAGTTTGTATTTCTTGAATTGCAACATAAATCAACTATTGTTGCACATTTATAGGTGCATGAGGCTGGTGCAGCATCCCAACGTGGTTCGGCTCTACGAAGTCATCGACACTCCCACCACGCTCTATCTGGTCATGGAGCTGGCCGAAGGCGGTGATCTCTACGATTACATCCTGCGCCACGAAGGAGGCGTGGTGGAGGGCACCGCCAAGCGTCACTTTGCCCAGATTGTGCGAGCGGTGTCGTACTGCCACCAGCTGCACGTGGTGCACCGGGACCTGAAGCCGGAAAACGTGGTGTTTTTCCCCCAGCAGGGCGCCGTGAAGCTGACAGACTTTGGCTTCAGCAATTTATTCCAGCCTGGGATGATGCTGGCAACCAGCTGTGGGTCGCTGGCTTATTCTGCTCCAGAGATCCTGCTGGGAGAGGAATATGATGCTCCAGCTGTGGGTGAGAAACTGAAACATTTTTATTTCCATTACAGAATGTTGAATTTGGATGATTGATTGTTTTCTTGAGGGTCTAAATCATTTTGAAATTTCAAAAACTCTTTAGTTTTTGAGGCATTCTAAAGGTTTACTTTAAGAAAACATTTTTCTTCTGACCAAATATTTCTATAAACTCTGAAAACTATTTACTACTAAGCTAATTTCACTATCCTAGAATTGCCACTAACTGTCTTTGTACAACATTAGGCCATTTTTTATTTCACTTTTGTACTCTGTGATTTAGTAAAATCTAATAGTTTTAGGGTTAATTCCATGACAACAAGTTGTGGACAATTTGGAAAAATAGATTGATTGGTTTGTCGCAGCCAATATTTGGCATGACATATGAACTAGATGCTAATATCTGTTCACATTTTGCAGCCCAGGCAGGGTTGCAAAAAGTGAAATAAAGCTTGACCCCCTTTATTTCAGGGGTCAGTCAACAACCAACAAGATAAAACCAGCTTCAAAAATGTTTTGTGTATGCATTCATGTATACCCATTGTGGATTCATGAGGGTGCATTTCCAGTTCACTTAACGTATGAATGAAGTCTGCTGATTTAATTTGTCACTTATGGGAGCTGCTCAAAAACATTACAGTAAAGTAAAGAATAAAACCAGAGAGAAGGAGAGTTATTGTAGCACTTTTTGGCTTAATAAAGTCTAGTTGTTACAATGGGATGATGGATGCAGTTGTCAGCAGCTCTAGTTCCACTACAGCTATTTCCATAAAAGATGGCACCAAAAAGGCTTTTTTCCAGAGCAACACGGTGCTTCTCGCATTGGTGACTGTAAAAGACTGCGTGTCCATCTCTGCCCTCCTGACCCTGTGTGGGTATTTCTCTCGTGTTTGCGTGTTCGCTCCTCTTCGTTCACGTGCCGATGTGTGAATGTGCCGGGGTCCGAGCGCGTCTGCTGAGGATTAGTGTTTGTATTTGGGTCAGCCAGTTGTCAGCCAACCGAGCACTCTCTGCACTACAGCCCTCCCTGCAGAGCAGGTCGCAGAGCGGAAACAGGAAGTTCCGTGCCTTTTCTGCTCGCTCTGATTGGGAAGGCCGCACTGATTGTGGGATTTGACATTGCAGGAACAGAAGGGGAGCTGAGGGATTTGGTTTTATGTGTCCCATTTGGGGGTTGGAGGAGAAGCGAGAGGGGGAGGGTGTCTGCTTCTGGGAGGTTGGTGGTCTTATCTGCTAAGCTGGACTAGGCTGGATTTTGTTTTGGCAGAATCTGGCCCACTTCTTTACTCTGGTCGCATCTGCACTGAATACAAATGCAACCCCACTGCGTTTAGTGCTCTCTTGTAGAAGGACATTTGGTGCATTTATCCATGAAAGCAAGGTTAAGTTACAAATGGCTCCAAATGACAGCATGTGTAATTTAAGTGCTCGTGAATTGTCTGTTTTTATTTTTTCATGTGACCTTGCCTCATGTAAAAATGGGAGGGTTGATGAAGAAACGCATGTCGTGCTTAACTTTCAGCCCGACACACGAGTTGCATCAGTTCCTTTTTCCTCGGGTTGGTTCCTGTTTCTGAAGGGACGTCCTATTAAATTCATTTTTTATTAGCTCCTCTCAAGAACATGCTCTGCTTCGCTGCAAAGAAAGTGCACTTTCTCTGCCCTATTTTCATATCGTCCAGCATGACTCAGCCTGTCGATAACACGGCTTTGTCATCACTTCTATAGAAACGTACTCTCCTGACTCCCTCACTCACAAGCACATATGTATTTGTGGATATAATCCTGAGCTGCACGCTGGAGGAGATGTCCCTCAGAGATGTCTCGGCTTAGTAAGATGACTCATAAACCGTCACAAACACCGTGACTGCTCTCTGTACCACTCTAAGCAGGCTTCCTTCACTTTACATGTGCGCTCTGTTTGATGTGTGTTTCATAAGACGCAGAGAAAGAGGGAAGATGTTCACAAGGCGTAAATGTTGCCTGCAGTAATACGAGGTGGGACCATAACTTTATTCATGCTATCGGCTGCAAACCTAAGAGAACTGCTGACAGAGTTGTGAAATTCTTGTAATCTTGTCACATTCTTAAAGGGTTGTTAATTTTTTTTTATTAGGGTAGTGTTGGCTACTTTTGAGTAGTCCCTACCCTTCGTATAATAGACATCACTTAGAAGAATTTCAAATTGGAGCAGCTGGGACACTCCCTATGTACACCTTTGAGAACATGCAGAATGACGGTAAATAGGAGAAATCTAGAACTTCCCCTAAATCAGCTGAATAGCAAATACACACAGTTAGTTAAGCAACTCAGTGTTCTCTTAAGGGGAGTTGAAAATACTGACTGCCCATAAATACCACACACACGATCCTCACTTTGAAAAGTTCAAACTTTGCCTTTTTAAAATGGCAAAATCTGAGCAGTGGGATGAACCGAGTCTGACAGTTTGCGTCCTCAGTTTCAGCTCCTCGGGTTAAAGTCTTTGCAAGCGTGAAAACACCTCATGACATCCCCTTAGCTTGCTGCCACAACACATGCACCTCTCATTTCTTTCTTGTTTTGTGGAAGCTGAAGGTTGGTTGTGAGGGGCACATGGAAAGCCCCCTCCACTCACAGATCCCGTTATAAATAAGGAAAGAGCAACACAGCCGGAGAGGCTTTTTTTGACAAAACTCCTTTGTGTTTTCACATCAACCTGAAGGCTGGTGATTTGTTTATATCAACAATTAATGTTCCAGTGCTTGGGAAAGGACACCATCTCCACAGCAGTTATTCTTTTTGTATAAAAATAATACCAAAAGGAAAAAGTTAGATTTGTAACAAAATCTACAAGTAGATTTTTTTTTTGTAGTACTCAGCATGTCCTGAAGTTTTTTCTTACGTCCACTTCCCACTAATTTGGAACGTGGACATAAGACAAGGTTTGTCAAGAACTAAAGCTCGTCTTTCACAAGCTAATCAATTGAAATACTTATTTTAAGATGCAATAATCACCACACTTGGCTTCAGTATTACCCCTTAGCTGGTCACAGTTATTAACAGTTCAAATGTTCCCTCATATCTCTTTATTCTCTTTAAAGAAGCCTAAAAGTCATCAGTTATCATAGGATCCGTGGCGACATCAGTACGACCATATCCACCTCAATAAAAAGAGAGTATTGTTGAAAATAACTTTTGTTTAACTAATTAAATATTTCCATCATTTGTTCTTGTTGACCTTAATGACTACAGCAAATGAAAACTGAAAAGTTCAGTTCATTAGAACTCAATTTACAAAATACAATACAATTTTTTTTCAAAGAAAAGTCAACCTTGTGTCAAGTATGTCCACATACTTTGCAGTTTTCACAATTTCATCATGAATCACTGAATGGAGGAGATCAGCCTATGGTTTTGCTGAGGTGCAAAGGAAGCTCAGGACCTTCAGCTTGTCTGCATTGTTGGTCGTGGTCTCTGTGACCTCGACAGTATTCTACAGTTCCTGCTGGGGCGTCAAGATTAAGAATGGAAGGACGAAGGGTGTGGCAGAATGTATTGATAAAACTACCTATAAGTAAACTGTTGAGATAGTAAGACTTTTAAGCCATTGTCCTCAAAATGTACCGACAAACACACTTCAACTATATCACTGCTTTTAATGATTCTCTATATTTTGATTTTAATTATGTGGTAAAAGTTGCAGAAAACAAACTGATGTCGCTATGCAACTATTATATTTTATACAACAATGCATTGTTGGCTTTTGAGCTTTTACATTAAAATATATTTCACAAAGAAATTTGTCTCTCCAATGTAGATATTCTGACTAGAACCTATACTTGTCGCATAAACGCTAACATAGGTAAATAACCTACTTGACGGTGTACAAGGTGAAGCATTTACCACAAAAATCTCTTACTTCCAAACCAAAATCAACATATTGCTGCTTCAGATTGGCTGCATTGTTATGCAGCGTTCAGGTGCATGTATCTATTCTGTTGTTCTCTGCTTATCTGAAGTCTTGTCAAATGGTCCAGGAGGGAAACCCACACTTTCCCAGGTCTTAAACGCCAGACCGGATACCTGTTTTTTTTTTGTGTAAAAAGAATGTCAGGTTTTTTTAGCTGTGAAAAGCCTTTTGCTGTCTTCCTACAGGACAAAATTGTAGATTCATAGGAACATGTGATATTTATAGTTAGGACTGAGAATGAAGGGTAATGGGTGAAAGTGAATTAGCTAAGAATGTTGTTCAGTTGTTTTAATTATGTAGTTTGTAAAATGAAAAATGTTCCTTATCAGTCCACTATAGTGAATGAATCAGAGGGTATTGTTAGTGCACTTTCCTCATACATTCCACGTTACTGGTGACCAGAAGGAAGGAGTGAGCCCGGTCTGGCTTCAGCTTCCAAATATACGCTAAAGGACGCTTTTTTTTTCGTCTGAACTTGGATGGCCTTTTGTAACAGACCTTTTATGACGTATTTGCTCTTGAAATATGCACCTCAAAGGAAGTGCCTGTCTAATAAACCCACAGAGCCTGGATCTGCTGCTGAACTTTGAGCCAATCCTGCAAAATTCTCAATATTATCTGACCTCTTCAACCCTCTTCACAGTCTGTTGGTTTGCAACTGCAAACTTTTATTTTAATTATTTAATTGCAATTTGATGACGGTCATTATTGTGTAACAATGTAGAAATTATATATGGCTTGCTAAACTATTTTCTTTCACTCAAGTGTTATTGTCATTCTTCTGTGAAAAACAGCTCAATCTCTGTCAGACTGAGTGAAGAGGATTTGTGAGTGTGAATTTTCAGATTCCTAATTTGATTTAGTTTATAATTGCATCAAACTCTGATTTCTGTTGATAGATTGGTCGGTGCTTTCAGATGTTTAAACCTTTAAAGAAATTGATTGGACTAGATTTTATGTAGGACATTAAAAAGGGGCTGAATACCAGTGCACAAATTGAAGATTTTAATTCGTAAAGAACGTCATATTTATGCTTTACTTTGCCTATCACATCAGATCTCAATAAAAATTTGTGGTAATATGACCAAACATTGCAAAGTATACAGGTTGCGAATGCTTGACCAAGGCACTGTAAACGCTGATATATTTATACATTTAGTAGAAGCTGTGTGTGCTTTTTCGTGTGTGTGTGTGTGTGTCTGGACTGGATCGCTGTGCCGTCAGCAGCCCACTAATGTGTGGTGGGAATGTGTGATATTCCCCAGTGAGAGGAAAGCACTCCCAGCACTCAAGCGGTTTCTCCTCCCTGTTGCGTAACGCAGCTCTGGATGGAGGTGAGCGTGCGCTTGAGTGTACATTGTATGAGGAGAACTGAGGGCTTTTGTTTGGGCCCTCATGAGCTTAATATGGGACAGTGCCTGAATGGTTCATCAGTGCTGCTCCCAGTAATGCGAGTCCCTGGATAGAGGAGAAACTTATTGATTGTGTCCTTACATGGATGCATTTTTAATTGGAGTAAGACGTTACATCAAGCTAAAAAGTCTGGTTTCCGTATTGTGTGCTAACATAAAAGAGATGCACAAAGTATTTAGCATGAATAATTAGCATTTTTCACATGGTCAGAATCTCTGAAAAATAAAACTGTAATGGCACAAAACTGCAAAAAGATGTTTGAGTATGTAGAAATTTCATATTGTGATTGTCATACAGCTATCATAACTCACAGCATATTGTTCCTGATTAGAAGGCACCTTTGTATGTTAGTTTTGTTTGATTATTTTTAACTAAAATAAGCTAAAACTCATGATAAAACGAGAAGAAGCTCCAAGAATAAAGTAAGGAGTATCTTTTAATGTTTGCTATCCTTAAACAACTGACATATATATATAAAAAATCTTTATTATCTTTATATATGCAAACCTAGATATGTGTGTGATATTTCTAGTGTCACGCCGGGGTTAAAAATGGAAGTGAACATTATGTGCCTGTGTTCCTTCCTCCAGTGTTTGGGAGAAACACAGAGAGAGGCAGGAAAGACAGAAGGATGATCGTTCTCAGAATAGCACACAATCACAACGAGGCCTCTGTTTGTTACGGGCCTTCAGCCCTCAGCTCAGCTCGAGTGCGTGTTCCCGTCTGCCTCACGCTGTCCTGAGTCTGCATTAAAACCGTGCTTGCACCAGGATGCCAGAGGAAGGAAAGGGAGGAGATGGAAAAAGAACAGAAGTGTCACAAGTGGTTAACATGTGTGAATGTGTTTTTTCCATCATATTTTCTATCTGGTCTTCTGCAGCTTGCTTCACTCAAACGTTTCCCCTTTCATTAATTAGGAATTTAACTAAGTCAGATACTGGAAAGTTTCATGTTCAGCGATTCATCTCTTTAATAAAAACGGAAAACTATTTTAAAAAGTGATTGTACAGTTCATGTCTTATTAGGAAATTTTAAAGCAAGCAAAACTAATGTTCAGCCATTTTCTGTGTATATTTTAAAATACTTTTTCCTTTAAGGAGATAAACAAAGAGTCCCCACTTTTCTGTTCAGCAGTGAAAATGCTGCACAAACCTGATCTAGCATATATTTTGTAATACAGTTGGTGTAGTTTTCTCATGTTGTATCATTTTAATTAATAAATACCATTGTTCCCCTTGTTTGTGGGATTCTTTTAGATACAGAAAACTGTTAAACTATTCTCTGTGAGTTATTTTCGTTATTTCAATCAGTGGCTCTAATTGCTCACTAAGACTAAGATTTGTGTGTTCCAGATATCTGGTCTCTTGGTGTCATCCTATACATGCTGGTCTGTGGAGTCCCTCCCTTCCAGGAAACCAACGACAGCGAGACTCTGGTCATGATTCTGGACTGTCGCTACTCCGTCCCCGAACACGTTTCAGACGGCTGCAGAGAGTGAGTACTGACTGAACACTGAGGAGTTATAATCCAGCCGTACATGACAAAGTAAAGTAATTCTAAATATTTATTGTGCCACTCGTACATATGTGGAATTTTTTAAATATTTTTTATTGCATTACCTTAATCGAACATTTAAACATTTATAAAAATCCAACTTGTAATTAGACTACTTTTTGTCAGTGGTTAAAAATTCCACGCTAGGAAAAAGTATTATACAAAATCAACTGTGCTACAATTATTGGCCCCTGCTGTTAAATTTGTAGAACCTCCTTTTGCCAATAGAAGCTCTTAGGCTTCGCTGTAATATTTCACAATGCTTTTACTGTTTCTGCCTGGGCACCCAGAGTCCTGGTTCTTACGTTCTGCTGTCTTCTCTTTGGGTTTTCTGTAACAGTGTGTTACAATGCTATGCACTTGCCTTTGGAAGAGGAAAAATGCCCACAGCACCATAGACCTTCCACCATGCTTAACAGTGGCCAGGAGGTGCTTTTCCACAAAACCGTTTTTTGTTTCTCACCAAGTTTTTCACCAACTACCACTCCAAACTTCCACTCCTCCAAATAAAGTGCAGCGCTCCAACAAAATACCCAAAATGATCATCAAAGTCCTCAAGTTTACATATTGTAAAAGTAGGAGTGGAAGAACCTTTCCTCGCTCACATCCCTAATAATTTGTTGCCATGCAGATGGTGCCCAATGACATTGATGGAGACTTTGTGACCTTTTTTATGCAATTCTCCAACAGTGACCCTAGGAGAGTTTTCACTGTCTTTACGATCCCGTTTACTGTGCATGGTGGCAGTGACATGTGGCTCATTTTCAGCATCGTTTGTCACAGTTTTAGCTCTTTGAAACTTTATAGTCACATCTCTAGCTGTAGACATGAGCAAGTTTAGGGCAACAGCTGTAACCTGACTTTCGCCTAATTTGAAGTGGCGTGTTTTTTCTTTTTTAGATTTGATGTTTGTAGATGTGCTGTTGTTTTTTTACATCCATACAATTATTTAATTCTCCAACCTGCTGCAAATTCAGTTTGGGCTACAATTGACTGTGACATTGCAATTAACATCTGTGAACCCCAACGCACAATTCATCATTGTCAGTCATACAACTCGAGCATTCATGTCTGTCTTCACACTGTAACCTTGATCCCTCACACCTCAAACCAAAACACACACACACACTGTTCTCCCAGCTCCCGGAGCAGCAGGATGAACTGAAAGGGGAAAAAAATGGACGCTAAAATTATGCTACACTGCAGATTTTTATTCCCTCTGTGTTGACAAAACAAAGAAATTAACTACACCTGAAATACAGAACAGATTCAAAAAGCCGTGTCAGCAATATAGATACTTTTAAAGATCCAGCTCCTCCACTTATTTGCTGCTTCTGTAAGATTCTTCATACATTACTGCAAGAAAACCTTGTGTTATCATGAAAATCTGAACGATTAACTGTTTCAAGTTTTTCTTTTTGATACAAAAATCACAACAGGTAATTAGATTTTCTTGAGGCTTAAAGCAAGAAGTGAAACCTGTGAGTCACAACTTTGCTTTAAGAGCAAAAAATTAAAAAAAAGGAGTTACTGTTCTTTTTTGGCTCAGCTTTTTGAATAAACATCTTTAAACACTTCTTTATTTTTATTCCTCCAACCAAACGGGTCATTTGATCATCTGCAAAGATGTTCTGAAACATCTGACACCAGATTTATCATGTGACCTTATACATCATCATTCACATGATGTATAGTTGGGAGCAGAGCTGGGAAGAAACGCGTTCCTTCACACATGCAGGTCTCAAACACAGAAGGTAGCAGTATGGCGAGGGCACGGATTGAAGCCAGTTTAAGTCAATTATATGAGACTCTGCAAAAGGATTACAAACATCAGGACATTTTGTAAATCTGACAGTCAGAATTGTTACAGGTTGTAATATTTTAGCTATGCCCACTGGATTCTAACGGGCCTCAAGACTGCTGACAACATATTCCCCACACCGTTACACTACTTCAGCTTTTTTACCACTCAGACAATACCAGCCCAAATGGCACCAACAACCACACCAAGTTAAAAGTTTTTCTTTCTCTCTGAAGCACTGTTTCATTTCTCTAAGCTGTCTTCCCTACGTCCAGCATTAAATTGCTGCCAGTTGATTGGCTTATGCGCTGTTTGTGTTAACAAGTACAAGTTGAGAATAACAGTGTTGCAGATGAGTGAATGCTCCCCTCTAGACAACATCTATTTTTTTTTCTGGGAACACTCTGTACATCTCAGCAAGACAATAAAAACCCACATTGTTATAACACCGCAGCTTATGGTAGAAGATCTAGGGTGCTGAAATGGTGCGGTGAAAACAATCCAAGCTTTCTGACACTAAACACTCAATCAAAGGACCGACGGCTATTGAACAACTAGAACCAGACAAGATGTCTTGTGGCCATCAAATTCAAAATGATTCTTTTTGGAATGGGTGGAAATGGGGGCTGGATATTACAATTTTTGAGTGTGCTCATATGACTATTTTACTATGTGAAATTGTGAATAACATTTGTCTTTATAAGGTTCATTAATCATTCTTTTTACAACTTACATTTTACACAACACCCCAGCTTTAATTTAATCCATTTTTTATATTTAGTTTGATCTCCAGGATGCTGCAGAAGGATCCGTGTCGCCGTGCGTCTCTCGATGAGATTGAGGCTCACCAGTGGCTGCAGGGCCTGGATGATGCCCTTCTCAGCCCTGAGGCGCCACCGCACTGGGTAGCAGGGGCCCTCTCTTCCTCATCTTCCTCACTGTGTGCTCCAGAGTGTGGAGATCTGCTGGCTATGAGGATCTCCACTCAGCAGGCGTTTCCTGGCACATGGCAGCCCAGCCTCGGCTTCAGCCTCCGACCCGCTCCAGCTGAAGAGCCTGCAGTGGGCAAGAACATTCCTGCACTGCAGCAGATCTGTGAAGAGGAGGAAGAGGAGGAAGACGAAGAAGAGCTGGAGGAATTGAGAGAACTGGAAGAGGAAGCTGAGGATGGGTTGGAGTACGTGGAAGAAGGGGAAGAGTTAGGAAATACAGAAGAGGAAAAAGTAGAAGAGATGCAGAGAGAAAATGAAGACAGCGGCTGTGTGATTTCAGATCAGCCAGTCAGTCACCGGGATGAGACGCTCAGTCAGACATCTGAAGTCACTCTGATATCCGAAGTCACTCCGTCCTCACCAGCTTTCAGGGTGTCTTGTTGTCAGCTGAACATCTCGAACAGGAAAGAGGGGCAGGATGAAGAGATGGAACCAAACAACAACACGGGCAAACCGCCTCCACTCCTCCCAACTCCTGAATCCTGTCAGTCCTGTCAGTCCTGCATCTCTGCGTCCTCCGTCCTCCTGAAGGAGAAAACCGAAAGGGAGGAAGAACTGAATGAAAAGAACGAGTCCACTGCAAAGTCTCCAGCCCAAAATCCACAAGGAAGCCGAGACGAGTCGGTACCCAGGGCGGAGCAAGGGAAACGACACAGCATCAGGCTCCGAGACAGACTCTTCCAGTTCCCTTTGTGCGAGAAAGCCCTGGCCTTCAACATACCTTCACAGAACAAGCCCAAGATCCTGCCGCTGGCTCAGTACAACTGCTGCCACGTGCTGTAGCAAACGTTGGCTTCAGGGTCGCTCTCTCTGGGGACGCGGGGGCTGCTTAGCAGTCAGCAGGTGGTTGAAGCCCGAACACAGACCTTGTGAAGTGGCACGCAGCTGAACTCTTCAGAGACGATGAGCAAAACAGCTCCCAGCAAGCAAACACGCCTGTATAGCTTCACAAACACCCACTTCCAACAGTGTGCTTATGTAATAAACATTACTTTAGTAAGAGTCGACAGTGAGATGTACCAAGGACTTAATTTCCATTTGCTGCTGTGTAAAGGAGAGACTGCAAAATAAAAAGAAATACTGTTTGTTAATTTGTAGCTTCAAGACAAAACTGCCCCAACCTCTATGGACTTGAAGAAGTTAGTGAGAGAAATATGAGGGCAAGATTTATTTTATTACATAAGCTAGAGACCATTTTGTTTGCTCGAAGGTGCCTATGAAGATTAAACGGATTCGTACTGCAGTCAGTCCAGTCCAGAGCAGATCCACTGTGCTGCATGTTATCAGCAAGATACGTCATCAGCCACCTGCCAACTATGTTCTCAAATATATTTTAGATTATACACCAAAAATGTGAAAAACTGAAGACATTTTCATTTTACTGCAGAAAAAAAGATCCGATGCTTTTTCTTTCTGTATTTGGGTGTAAAATCATTGCTGTCCAAATCACAACCCCTTCACCACCGTGCTTGGTAACTGGAATGAGGCGTTTGTGCTGCACTTTTGCTTTGGTGTTCAGTACGCACAGTGTTTAGCATTGTCAGAAACATCTTACTGCAGTCCCAGTGCTTGAGACGTTTTGTGATTAACTCAGATGCAACTTTGCAAACTGGTGTCATGCTGCGACATTCATTTTAAAGAGGAGAAGCTTTCTCCTTCCACTTTTCCAAACAAGACAAACTTGTTCAGGCTTTTTTTTTTTCTGTTCTCCTGTTATAATCTTTCATATCTAGCATGCTAACTTAGGTGTATACAGGATTGCAAGGGCTACACCTGACATGAATTTACTGAGAAGATAGGCAACTGTCTTAAATATTTTCCATACAAAAAATATTTCTCACTGGAGAATAATGGACCTTAGAATCATTCAATGGGTAGAAACAATGAATTTACGACGGTCATAGCTTAAGTCTTGTCACATTGGTATGGTGTCAGCAGAGCAAATTACCAAAGCTTCTGCTTGTATAGAAGTATTACTGCAATGTCTTTCTGCTTTGGGTTGAACAAAGACCCCAGATGGCAAGTCCAACTATCAAAACAAATATAAAATTCATTATTCCCATCTCATCAACAAGGATTTATTGAAAACCTTTTAAAACTCAGTCATCATAGTCTCTTCAATATCACTGAAAAATTAATTTCAGTAACTCTCAGATGTTTTCAGTTCTTTTTCTGTTATGATGATTTTCCATTTTTTATACGAAAACACACTTTAAAAAAATTATAATACGACATCAGACCATTGAGACCAATTAAAAACATTATATTACAGAAATGTTGGCTTAATAAAAAGTATGTTTATTACCTACTGAAAGATTCTCAAAATGTACTTTTAATCTGACAAGCGAGCCTCATCAGAATGCATGTTCTAATTTATTGAAAATCAGGCATAGGGAGCATGAAATGCATGGCACTTAAATAATCAGCTAACACTTACTGCCTCAAGCAGGCAGTTTTTCGCAATATGCATAGTGCAAGCAGTGATATTACGAAAATGATAGACGTGTCATTTATTGTGCAGCCCTAAAGTGTACTTATTTTTTCACACATAGCTTTACTGATTTTACCTTGTCCTTGTATAATAAATATTGAGACAGTTTTAATCTGTGTCTCAATGGGAGGCTTTTTTACACTTGAGGTTAGATTTAAAACAATTTAGAAACCACGTCTGACATGAACCGCATCCTTTGTTATGGCCTGACATGGGAAGCTGTAGATATTAAAAAGGGGTATACTTTCTTGTGCCAGGACTGCTTTATCCCTCCAGTTTTGGGTTCTCTATAGAACAATATATTCGATAGAAGTGTTTGCTTTAATCTCCATTGGAGATCCTTAGACTGGATGGGAGATGTATATTTTACACTCAAATACATGGGGGGGGGAACATGTTAAATGGCAGGATTTTTCTTGAAGATTAATTGGATTAACTAGAATGAATTATTTGGTGTGTGTGTGGTTTAAAACAAATCATTAAGGAAAACCAATTGCAGGGTTGGTTTGAATTCAAGATGGTGTGATTTATCGACTGTCCAGCGTTTCACTTTTCTGCTGCACATGTTGTCACACCGCTTTCAAAGCTCTTAACATAAGCAATTACGATAAAGACTGTTATGATATGATATGACACTGTATATTACACGCCTGAGACTCGGGGAGACATGTGATCTGCTGCTCTCTTATGTCCACAGTCTTATTAACTTAATAGCTTGTTCTGTATTAATAACAGGGATGCAGGTCTCCTGTACTTTTGTTTTGAAAATATTTCCATAATTTTTTCTTTTCTTAAGGCTATGATTTTGTAACAAGACAAAGATATTAATTATCTGAACAGATGTGTGGGACTTTGCATGTTGCTGCAGATATTTATCACAATATACCTCCTGGTGTCTTGGGTCTGACAGAACAGCCATTGTTTTTGCTTAACTGTTAATAATAACCCACTGAATGATGAATTGCACACAGTGTGAACACTGTAGCCAGTAGCTTTCTGCAAGCAGTATCTGGGGACTCGTGTAGATTCAGGCCATCACACAATGACTTTTTACCGTGTAGCTGAAGAGTCCCTTTGTGTAGTATTATTTTACCATATAACTGCCCTGTTTGTGCTATATTTTTCCACTGTTATGAAGAGAAGCAGGATCTGCTCAACGAACATCATCCAGTGACTGTCACTGACATGTGATTGTTCGCTCCCAGCCTAAAAAAGGAGCGCTCGTCACGTGAAAATCCTATTATGACTCATATCTCATCAGCCATGAAAGCTTCAAACCCGTGCAAACGAGGGATAAAGTCATTTGTTCCCGCGTCCTGTCTCTCTTAATGTCTGCTGACCTGTATTTTAACCTGGATTGTGAACCTATTTTTCTCTATTTATTTATTAAAATGGATTAAAGCAACAGAATGGACGCATGAAGAGAGTTTTATTTCTAATGCACTCACTTAAAATTTTGTTCTCAAAATTACGCATACATTTCACCTTCTGAGAACTATTGTAAGATTACAAGAATGTCTGGATACTGAATAAACGTAAATAGAGAAATGAACAGAAGACAAACTTCAGCTACACCTTTAAAAAGAATAGGATTTAAAATTACAATTGGTAACTTTAATTCTTTAAAGACACACACGCCACTATAAACATATTTTTAAGTGAGTTTATTATTACAACCAGCAAACACTGTCAGCTTTTAAAACCTGACCCTCCAATCAGTCAGATTGTCTTCATCTACACATCCCTTCACCGAACACCCGGCACACACACACACGCCGCGCACCCACACACACACATCCATATTTTGTGTTAAGTCTGCAAATCTACACCTGCAGCAGGTGGAAAGAATCACCAGACCTGCAACCGCCAGGATTGCATGTTACAAGCTGGATCACCATAAAGGTCAGTGTGTGGCGACGCCTGGTGGCTAAAAAGACTACTAACACTTAAATACAATAAGTCAAAACTGAACAAAAACCGACTTTCACTGTCGGTTTTAAAACTGCACTTTAAATAGAGCAAATTAAACTCATCATCGGTGAACACGTATCATCGTGATAACAACATGCACTATTTGACTTTAAGTTACTGCAGTTGGGGCCATCGAACTGCAAAATCGATGCACAAACAAAAAATATACAAACAAATAAAAAATAAAAAAAAAAATATTAAAAACAATATCACTGCACATCTTTGGTCTCTTCCCATAGCATTAATTTCCTGTTGACACCTGAAACATAGAATACAAATGTTTTCATAAATGATATTTAAGAAGACACTTAACCTGTATTGAAAATTGCTAAGCAAAACCAAAAAAAAAAAGATCTTAGTATTTTAGCTTGTCTTTTCTTTTCCTAGTGCAGTAATAAATGATAAAATTTTAAAAATGACTTTAATGTTGGCTGCACAGTGGTGCAGTTGGTAGAGCTGTTGCCTGGGTTCGATTCCCAGCCTGGGGTCTTTCTACATGGAGTTTGCATGTTCTCCCTGTGCATGCGTGGATTCTCTCTGGGTACTCCGGCTTCCTCCCACAGTCCAAAAACATGACTGTCACGTTAAAAGCCTGAATTTGGCCCTTTTTTCACTGATGCTTGATTCTATCGTTTACGTCAAGTAAGCAAAGGAGTATATGAAAATGTAACAAATTTTAGTAACATATAAAAAACAGCTAACTGTTATAAGCTAGCTGTTAGGTAACATAAGCCAACATGGCGCTGGAAATTTGACAAATTTGTAACTTTGTGTTTTGACTTTGAAAAGGAAGAATATTCACTCCTTGGAAGCGACCATAAAGCTAATATATGACAAGTAAACCCTGTCATATATTAGCTGTCTCACAGACTGTTTGGTTCTGAGATGTGTGTTTGTGGCTTATTTTATGTACATGATATATTTTAATGTACTCAACATTTTTTTCAGAAGCCTGTGTACCTGCCCAGTTCTAGAGTTTTTAAAGCATTTTATACCTTTTATTAATTGACCTTCAAGTGTATTGTCCCAAGCAGTTGAATACCAAGCAAATTTGGGGAAAAAGCTGCTTGTGGCATTTTAGTTTTGCAGCAGATGGCAAAGAAAACCTTTTCCCCCAGATATGAATTCAAGATAGTAGTACTTTTTTCCAACAATAAACAGCTAAAGGGTATATAGTAAATTGTAATACAAATTTCATCCTATCCTACATCGCTCACGTATTTATTTTTTAAATAAATTAGTGTTCCGGTTTTAAAACTGTACTGTTGAAGTATATTTGCCTTTCTTTTGAGAGGCTTCTTGGAAATCTGTTGTTTTATTCAAGTTACTGTACCTGTGTTTAAATAGAAAAGCAGCTAAGTTTCCAGGAAAAAAATACCTCCTAAAAGTGTGGAGAGCCACTACCGTACTTAAAAACCCCTTAAGAGATTATTTGAAAGTCAGATTCTTGGATGTGCAATTTAGAGGTTGTATCTAGGCACAATAATGCAACTCTTCTTGTCCGACAAGAATCAGAATAAAAATAATCCTTTAATCTATAAGTGGATTCTGGACATTAAAATGAAGTGGTTTCGTGTGTGAAAAGTGGTATGAACAGTATTTAGGTGGGTCACTCAGATATTAGTACTGCAAAGTTACAATTTCATATGGTAGGTCTTATTTATGTTTATGAGAGCTGGAATGTTTGTGGTCATAGTGTTTTGGAGCATGTATTGCATTGAGATGCACCAAGAGTTATTAAAGCATAAGTAGTAAGTACAGACAGCTGGGTAAGGATGATGTACATCAGATATTGCTAAAAGTAGCTTTAAAGTCAGCTCACTCTTTCCTTTTAATGATATTATCCTCTTGCTATAAATCCTGGACACTAACTGCCTATTGTCAGCAGGTGGCAGCAATGAGGCAAATATTCTGCCTGTTTTTGGCACAATGAGTAACTTCAAATACTGTGTCCCTTTTTCAAATTAACTGTATAATCCGTATCCTTAGTAAAGTCTCTCATGAGACTCCTATGCAGTGAATGCAGTTATGGCAATCCACTTGCTGCATTTTTAAGAATAAAAACACTTTTAGCTGCTTTTGTAATTGCACTTGCAGTATGCATAAAATGTTACGTGTTTAAATGGCAAAAGCACTGTGTGAATTAGTAAAGTCAACAAGAACACTTGGAGCAAAGTCACAGCTGTGGGGCGATATAGGGCACTCGTGAGCTCTGTTGTCTTCTTTGGTTTTACCTCCAGAGGCATTGAGCACTTCTTCAATCTTGAAACAAAATTAGGACTCTTGAACGTTCAGCTTCTGGAAAATATAAGCAAAATACTTCAGAAAGCTGAGAAATGAAGCAAGTAGTGATAAAGTCAGTTAAAAGTAGCTAACCTGCTGTCTGAGGGCTTGCATGGATGTGTACTCAATATGCTCCCTCTTTTTCCGAATCCAGTCAGGCTCATCTGGTATCAGGGCAGCCATGATCACCTTTACTAATAGCAGGACATGCTGCAAATATACAGACATGAAATTACACCGGCGGACATCAACGAAGGGATTATTTGGGATCCCACCTTCGCTCTTACCTCCACCATAACAGCCCCCATCAGAAGGTTGCTGCTGCTCATCCCGGCCTCCTGACTCATCTTCTGCAGGCGCGGAGACAGCAGCAGCAGCCAACAGTTGGACACCACTGATACAAAACTCAAGACCTCAAAGGCAACCTAAAATGGAAGACTGACATAAGCAGAGGTCTACAAATTTGGTTTTTGGGTTTTAATATGTTTTTTTTTTACTGCAGCTGACCTTCCACACACCCATACTGGCCACAGGAGGATAAAAGGGTTTGCGGAAGAGTTTGCAAATTTTGTAAGCATCCGATCTTATTTCTGTCAGGTTGTTGAGGAGCAGCAGGACAGCAGTCAAAGGAAACACACAGGAGAAAAGACTCAAATACCCAAACTGCACCAGCAGCTCAATGTATTCTGCAAACAGTCCCTGTGGTTGAAAAAGCAGATTAGTAAGTTGCTTTTAATCAAAGCCTTGTTGTGAGATGTTTAATGTGATTTGGAGCACTCACCGGAAAAGTAGGTAGGATGCTTTGATTCCGAAATTTGTCCTCTTTTGGGTCGTCTTTGCTCTCTGTCCTGTGGGGGGCGCTAATGAATCGGTCCACAAGGTAAGGTATGACCACCTCTGTTACCTGGTTCACCAGCTGAGTGATGATCAGCAAAGAAGCTAAACGCTTTAAACAGATCAAAA
Source organism: Girardinus metallicus (assembly GCA_903067095.1). Taxonomy (NCBI): domain Eukaryota; kingdom Metazoa; phylum Chordata; class Actinopteri; order Cyprinodontiformes; family Poeciliidae; genus Girardinus; species Girardinus metallicus. The sequence continues at coordinate 32,957 of CAEGAE010095205.1, forward strand.
CAGCGTGTGATAATCTGATTGTATATCTTGTAGTCACTCATGAATTGGCTCATTTGTAATCAAAATCCTGCAACTTACATAAAGCAAAAATATTTTTAGAAAGTTAGAGAGCAATAAATTAATGATCCCATGAAATAAACAAAGAAAAATCTCTAAATTATATATATTTTTAATTTAAATTAAAAGTAAAAAAAGCAAAATCTGATTCCCATTAGGAAAACAAATGTCCTAAGATAAGACTCTGATGCATAAAACTATTTTTCTTATTTAATTGATGGGGAAAGTAAAAGAAAAACAAGTGGCAGATTTTGAATTATGGTGTTGATCTACTGATTGATTGCACACTGAGTAAGCCACTTCTTTCCTCCCAAAGAAAAAATATGAGATTGCGAAGAAGCAAAGTAGATTCATGTCCCCCAGTCAATAAACAAAAGTTGAAATGTAAGTTTCTGTAAAATCACAATAGGAAATATTTTCTTGGACACAGAACCTCTAGTGCTGGACTGAAGATCTTTGTTACCTTTCGAAGCAGCGGCACATCCTGCTTGAAGAAGGCAATATGGAAGAGCACTGCAAAGTTATTGAAGAAGGTGAACTGAAAGGCAAAAGGAAAGATTCATACTAGTGTTGACTGGTTGGAGCTAAAAACGGGCGAATATCCAGAAAGCAAAAGAGAGAGAGAACTAACCACTAAGATTTTGCCTGTCAGGTGGTTGTCGTAGGCAGACTCCTCTCTGTGATTCTCTAAGGAAAATATTACAGTTTGAGTTTTTTAGACAAAAGAAATTATAATAGACTATCTCTAACACATGCCTCCTTCCTAAGTTGATAGATATTTGCATTAATACATTTCTTCTCTCTGGTGTTTTCTTCATGCATCTCACCATATTCTGTCAGAGACTTGGCAACTGTCCTGTAAACGGTGGCAAGCATATTTGTGTAAACAATATGGAGGACTGAGGGCACGTAGAGGAAAGTCTGAGATATCATGGAGTCCCAGTCTTTGTGCAGCCACTGCACCCGGGCCTCTGCCCAGTAGAAACACATCATTCCCAGAACCACCAGTCCTGCAAGATGAAATGCAATGCGTATATCAGACACCTGAGGCACTTTGACTCACACTTTGTTTGTTGTTGGGTAACGTACCCAGGAACAGCCCCACCACCGGGACAGACACCAGCGCCATACGCAGGTCCCTCTTCCATTCGGGGAACAGTGGTTCCACACGACCGGTCACAGGGCTGACCCCAAGGTCGCCATGGAAACCAGGCCGTGGCTCTGCAAAGCGTTCTGCGAGGTTCAGTGTGCCCCATTGGTAGGACAGTGAGGAACTGCGGCGTTTCCACAGCTCTATGACAACCGTGGACCAGAGCATGCTGAACACGGCCTGAAGCATGTGACCGCTGATGAGAGGCTCTGGTTCATCCTGGACTTCCTCCTGCTGAGACCCAGAGACTGACTGCAGCATCTCCCTCTGAACCTCTCCTGCAATGGGCAGGAACGTATTTATAGATTATGTAAATGAACGTCCTGTGTTTGATTCTACTAGATCCAAAACAAGACAATCATCATGATCCTGATGAAAATGCTTAACTCCGAATATCTGATTACAGGCTATGCACCAGATATTCTTGTAATCTTATTAAGTGTCTTGATCAATAATTCTTTGACATCTATCTGTCCATCTATCTATTGATTCTTTGCGCTGCTGTTTGCAGGTTCCATACACATATCCATGTTACATAGCCTGACAATTGAAAGTAAGGACTAAAAATAGATATCTAAATTTAGGTCTGGAGAAGTATGGATTTTTAATTTAAAAATTTGGAAGAAAAAATGTCTCACTATATTATAAAATAAGTGCAATTTTGATTGTTTACATTCATCACCTTATTAAATGATATCAAGTAGCTACTTGATGTAGCTAAGGAAATTTAGGTACTGTACATCAAATCCATTCAGTGAAATCCGTTTCACTAAATGAAGCCATAAAGCCATCAATATAAGTCGTCAAACCTACTTGAGAAATATGCGATGAACAGGCCCAGTATTGCCGGTGGAAGAAGAGACCAGGTGTAGAAATCAAGGAAGCTGAAGTAGAAGGCCACAGAACTACCAAAATATTCGTTAACTTTGTCTGGGAAAATGGACAGAAGGCATGTATTGCATTAGTGTTACAGTTTTGTCAGCTAATCTAGTCATGTACTCTTTTGGAAGGCAGAAGATTGTTTTACCCAGTGGCTGAGACAGCTGATTCCCAGAGTACCAAGATTCACTAAGATCCTTTAGCTTGCCTGGGTTGTGGAGAGGAAATGTGTCTACAATGACACCCGCTTGTCCTAGCTTCTGCCCTGCAGTAGCACATAGTCCAAATGATCTGTGATCATTTATAGGAAGGTCAGGGGAGGAAAAGTAATATCTGAGGGTGGTGCATGGCATCTGAAGATAGTGAGATAGAGATGAGGTGTGGTAGGAGTGACAGGCTATGTCAAAATGGTGGTGAGAATACATTGTGTAAGCAGTGGTGATGGACTGGTGGAAGTTCAAGTGGACTCTTGAATTCAATTGTTTGCAGACAATACTCTGATCTCTACTGAGAGAAGGAAGCAAGCGGAGGAGAGTCTGGAGAGGAGGAATCAATGTCTATAAGAAACAAGACAGAATCCATCAGATGGGAGGAATGTTGAACCAAGCAGAGGGATCCAGGCAGGATGAGCTTATAACATCTGGCAGCCATGGAGTCAATGTCGGTTCTTCCAAGACTGAGGCCAAATTCTTAGAGTTCAACTAATATTTCAGGACAATTACTCAACCAAAACTACATTTTTATAATAAACTAACAAATCAGCCACTCATTGATGCACAATCTCTAAGCTGAAGTTATCGGCTTATATTACACAATAATTGTATGATAAATAAATACAAAAAAAAAACAGTAAGAGAGTAATAAAGATTTGTCATATCAGGTGTGGAGTCAAGGCCGGTTATTCCAGGACATAGACCGCACCCTGCTAAGGCCAAGAGCAGGAAAAAACAGCTCAAGACTGGTCTCGAGCTTTTCTACCCTGCTACCTGGGGTCAAACATTTAAGGCGGTGCTTAATGCAGAAGAGAGGGGAATAAGATGCATGCAGGGAGGAACATGATAGATCGATTGTAGCAAGATCTGCTATAAATGATTCATGTTTTTTCCCAGATTGTGACATAGCAGAAGATGTTAGTTTTGATTGAAATTGATTAGAAATGAGTAGACCAGATACACAACTCAGTTTGGATTCTTTAAGAAACCAGGCCTAATGGATGGTTTGGTGATAGGCAGGAGAAGGATTATGGTTTTATTGGATAAACTGTGTTTATTTTGGGATTGTCTGGGAGGGGAAAAGAGGAAGAACACAAGAGCTTGCTATAAAGAAAGCAATTTTACACAAACAGGTTTGGGGTGTTAAATTCTGGAGCACCAACAGGCCGTAGAACCAACATTATTCATCTCAGGAGACTTAAATCCAAGCAAACACTGGTAGATTGTCTTGTGTTGGAGGAGATGGGAAATGATTCAGTAGCATGTGAGTGTCTTCTTTCTCTGTGTTGATATGAAACACAATGAGGCTACTCACAGATGTTGTCTCGTTTCTGCAGTGTGCAGTTGTCTGGCATGCCGGGTATCCTCAGGTCCTTCTGGGCCCGCAGACCGTCCAGCTCGTACTTTATGATGTACTGTCGCTCAGCCGACGTTAGAAACACCTCCATGTTGTCTGTTACACATGTTACATGTTACATGTGTAACATTACTGACTGCACAGGTAAAGCCTGGTGGCCTGCCAGGCTTATAATGCACTGGGGGAAACCCTGCTTTGTATTCTACCCACTTTGTTTCTTATTTCTTTCAATGTTTCCTTTTATGTCTTGTTCTGTCCTTCCTTCCTTTTATCTTTAAGGTATTTGCCATCTTCTCTTCTTTGTCCAGATTTTTTTCCCCAGACTTCACATAAAACCCTTTCTACTGTAGAAATATTTGCCGTAAATTCATGGTGAACTTCAGTTTTTTTATGTTTTGAAATGGACATTCAGCAAAAGGAATTCTGGAAAGTTGAGTTTGGAAATATCAAACTTATGTAGAACCGTCATATGAACACGCTGGCTCTCTATGTCTGAACCCTTTGCAGCACTGCAGATGTGAAATGGAAACTACCAATAAAATTACATTGAGGACTTCTGAGATTGTTTTATTTAAAATCTTAGTGTGCACGTACTCTGCAAAAAACGAGTGTATATTATTAATATAAGGTTGTTTTTTGTTTAACATTTACTGCCAGGTTTATTGCCTCAGGTGAGTCACAAAACCTCATTGGGGGTAAGATTAAATACATATACAAAACCTAGATGCAGTTACTGCTGTCATCAAGAAATGTGGACTAGCTGTCACAAGGTTGCGGCCTGATGATGTCTGGACATGCACAGAGATAATTGCTTGGCGGCAGCATTATGGCTGCTGCTTCCTTAAATGATGACTCACTGTGTTAAACATTGGATTCCAAGAATTTGTGAATTTGCTCTTTGACACAATTTGACCTAATTACTTAGTCGGTTAAAAATAAAACAACAAAAATAACAGTTTTTCAGTTTCAAAGAAAGGCTTGGTACCAAAACAATATAATTCTCAGAGAACTGTTAGCTGGCCTAACACTTGATGTAGAGGTTTACCTTCAACTTTGCTCAAAGAGTAGCATGAAGCAAATGTGCAGATAATGAATTGCATCATTATCTGAATGCAATTCTTCCAATTAAATATGTAATAATAAACTGTAAATATAATTATTATCTTCTGGCAATAGTAGACGACCAATGCAACGAATCAATTAAATGTCACCCATCATACTGACAACTGAAAACATTAGGGGTTTCTTTGTGTTGTGCTACACGGTGGTCCCTTGGAGGGGAAAAAAACACATTTTTTAAAGATTGCTATAAACGAATGATGCATTTTCTTTTCTAAATGATCACCATTACTTCTTTCAGTCCTAACCTTAACTATAAGACACTCTACATGTTCAATTAGGATACATGTCTGTCTTATCTACCTGAATCTCTGAAGTTGTCTCTGTCGTTGTAAGCGAAGGACTCCATTTCATTGTTGTGGTAGAGCTTGCACAGACCCAGCTCCTCCGTGGCTCGCAGTAACGTACAGCGCGGTGCAGACAACACGATCATGTTACCAGTGGCGTCCTCGCCTGGGTGAGCCAATAACCCGGCACCTGAAGCGAGTGTTTGAAAGCAAGAACCCAGTGTTAACATGTTTGTTTCTTTGACTCGTTTGCTAAATCCTGTGTGAAATCTGATGCAGACTAAATCTAGCCTGTTACTGGAACTGAAATTGATTTGCTGCAACACTGAGTTCCTCATAAACATTTAATCTGCTGTATGTTTTCTTTTGCTCCAGGAAGCCGCTGGAAACTGAGACCTTACCTCCATCCTTCTGAGGAGCGCCGATCAGTCTGATGAGCCAGCGTTTCGTCTCGGGGATGACCTTCGGTCCGAGCTTCACCAGAACCAGCGGCTCGACCCGCTCTGAGGCACAGCAGGGGCAGCTGACTTTGGTCCAGCCTGGTGTAAAGGAGGAGGCGCTCAGTTTGCTCGGCAGCTTCCCGCCCGCAGCCTCCCCACCCAACTGCAGAGCGGGTTCACCTCGACCACCAGGCACACCTTTATCATCAGCTGCCTTACTCATGGTGAGCCTGGAAGCAAACCACAACCAAAGTGAACATTTATACCCTTGTCATTATTATTCTCCAACAAGACATCTGTGCAGCTACATCTCCACAGTCTGTTTGGTCTTCATGTGCACCCAGAAGTGGTAGCAAATTCAGACATGTTAAACAAATAAATCATAATTTTTACCAGCATTTCTTTCGGTGATTATCTTCACAAGAACTAATAAAAATCTGAAGCCACACAGATTAAAACTGATTAGTATTTTTACCACCTAGCTTTTTTAGACTGGGGGAGAAATTAAAATTATATATAATTGTTTTAAGAAGTGAAAAAGCCACCCTGTTCTACGCTTAACCAAACCAGGTGAAGAAGAGGAAGCTTCAACAGTTTCTACCTATATCCACTGATTCCGTAATTTCTTTTAAGGTCGAGAAATTTAAATTATTCATTTGGGTATTCATGTTAGTAAAACCAATACAAATCTTAGTATACAGTAGCTGACATAACAGTAATACAGTGCAGCTTGCTAAGTTGATATGATAGATGAATAAAAGGAAAGACCTAAGGCCACAATACATTTTGTATCTTTCTGGTTTAAAAACAACAGAAAGTTGCTTAAGAAAACAATTTTACTTCAACAGCAAAATCTCAAGTTGTCATTACTGGGTTATTACCAGTCTGCAACCATTAATAGCTGTATTTAAGCCAGTTTTGTCCTCCACATTGTTTAAAGGTGTTACCAGCCTCTGATAAAAACATCTGAGACAACAATAAGAATTTAGGTTGCTAAAATTACATGTCTGTATAGTCATATAACAGTCCTAATTTTCATTTGCATCATCTGCTCTTTTATAGCGACATGAGAAGCCATATAGATTTGCATGTGACCCTGAGCCAACTTTACATTTGCTGGTATTTCAGTCATGGCTGCAGACATTGGATATGGATCTGCATTGAATTCTTCAGGAAGCTGCGTGTCTTTAAAACTCGTGTTGTGACTGCGCCGTAACTTTAAGACACACAGAGTGAACTGAAAGTGGTTAAACACTTCCTGCTGTCACTGAAGTGCTCCTGGACGGATCCTGTTGGCGTTTCGGGATAAGGAAGAGAATGAGTCAGGAAATACTATACCTGGTAGGGCGCTGATGATGATGATGATGATGACGATGATGATGATCGGGTGGTTCTGCTCTCCAGTCCTTCCGTCAGGCCCTCCCCAAACTCCTGTCTGAATGCACATAAACAGCAGGCAGCATGAAGACAGCGCCGTCTGAGTGGAAACCAGAGAGAAGTCCGTCTGCAGACTCTCACCCAGCTCCAGACGGGGCTTCCTCCCAGCTTTCACTCAGTGTGGTGTTGATGTGTGCGGGTTTGTCGGACAGGAATGCGGAGGAACTTCTCCGGCTCTGCAGGGTGTGGACGGTTGTTTGGTTTTGCTTCAGACTCCTCCCTCCTGCCAGCTGCCGGTTTTACAGTTGCAGTAGTAGTTCAGGGTCCTACTGCCCCACCGCTGGCGCTCGCTGAAATAACATTTGCAACGAGTAGATTTTTGAAATTATTAAAAAAAAACAATCAAATAAAAAAAAAAAAAAAACGTCCTTAAGATGTTTATGAAGTGAAGCGTGGTCGGTCCACAACCTCTGGTGGTCCCCGTTTTTAAACCTTTTTAAAAGAAAATCAAAAAAGTTGTATTTGTTCCTGTAACATTATATTTTGTGTGTTTAGGGGGTTTGTCCAGTTCAGTCTCTAACCAGGAGGAGGTTGGTGCACCCCTCCCCCACCCCATGACAACGTCAGATGTACCAGCAGCACCGTGCTGCCACCTAGCAATGTTATAATGTTTCCTGAGAGTTTGGAGCAACACACCAAGTTAAGTGAACCGCTGTGGTATTAGAGATGATGCAATGAAAATACCAGCTTTAACTAAGGAGAATGAGGATGATGTTAATAATAAATCCTTGCAGTAATTTTAAATGAGCAAGAAAGTAACAGATGAAACGGTAAACATTAATAAACACTTAATTGTAATACATACATGGGCACCTGAGTGCTAGAAGTGAGCTTGTGTTTTTGCTCACTAATTTCTTCATCAAAGAAATCAGATGACTTCCTGCAGTCTGACAAATTGGCATTCTCTTAATTCTCATTGTACCTTTTCTTTTTATTAAAAATAATAATACAAAAAAGTAAAAATTGCTACATTTTAACCAACTCCCCCCTCCCTCCCATTTATATCCCAGGTTGTTTGATCCAGCCTGCCATTCGAATATGTCAATGCTATTAACTTCCAAATCCTGTCTGATAGGTGATCCATTCTTGTCTTAGCTTTGTTTGGAGGTGATCAATCTTTTCCAGGAATGACCACAAGTTCTCATTTGAGTTAAAGTCTGGATTTTTCTGACCACATTTACAGGTTTTCTGTGTTCTTACATTTGGACCAGTTTTCTGCAGTTCATCTTTGTACTTCCTATAGAGTTGACTTCGTTGCTGCATTTCTTGTCCAAAGCTTTTAGCCTCAACTGTGCTCTCACATCCACTTGCTGCCAAGGCTGAGCAAGCTGTGCACTGGTGGAGAAGCAGTTTATTGGCCTCCTGCTGATAAACTTAATCACGGTTTGTGCTGGACACTCTTGGATATCCTAAAGATTTCTTCACTGCAGCTGAATCTCACCTTGAAGTTGTTGAGGTCATTTTGATGCAAAGTGATGATAGCGGGACGCTTTTTCTTTGGAGCGAGGTAATCATTGCTTGGTCATCCAGGACGTAGCCCACCTTCCACCCAAAGACCACTGGAGATGGCCAATGGCCAAAGTCTTTTAGTGAGATTATGGCTTATTGATAATGAAATACAAAAAAAGGATATTTTAAGCAGAAATATCAGGCTTCTCAGAAGACTGATAATTTCTATGCTTCCTACTTGAGTGGGCCTCCTCTTGATCAGCCTGTGGCGCTGCGTAGGTGTAATGGAAGCTCAGAGTTCTTTGATTGCTGCCTTCAGGTCAACTGCATTATTGGCTCTGGTGTCTTCGTCTTAACAGCCCATAAAGTCTCTTTGGGTTCAGGTCAGGCGAGTTTGCCGGCAGTTCAAGAACAGGAGCACCGTGATGATTGCACCAGCTTATGGTACCTTTGGTGTGGGCAGGTGTCATGTCCTACTGGAAAATAAAATCTGCATCTCTATACACAGCTTGTCAGCAGAGGGAAGCATAAAGTGCTCTAAACATTCCTGCGTTGGACTTCAGAGAACACAGTGGACCATCAGATGACATGGCACCCCAAACCATGGACTGCAGGCAGCGATTCTGCGCCTCTCCGTTCTTCCTCTGGGACCCCAATTTCAAAATGAAATGCAAACACTACTTTCATCTGAAAAAGAGAACCTTAGAGCATTGAGCAACAGTCCTGTTCTTTTCCTCCTTAGATCAGGTAAGTTGTTTCTGATGTCTCTAGTTCAGGAGGGGGCTTCACATTTTGTGTCTCTTTATGCACCGACTCCAGCCTCAGGCCACAGCTTATAAAGTTCTCCAAAATTCATGAACAGACATTTTCCAACCTTGCTTTTTTTCTTCCACTCAACTTTCTATGAAAATGCTTGGACACAGAACTCTGAACAACCAGCATCTGGACATCTGCCCAGTCAGCAGTCTTCCCCATAATTGTGTCCTGCTGGCCCAGTCTGGGAGACCATTTGTAGCTGGACATCTTTGCAGGTGTCAATTAGCAGTTTAGGGTGTTACACCAAGAGCTTCCATTCTTCAAATATTTGAGCTGTACCCGTTTATGAGATATGATCTGTTCTTTAAACGAATCACAGGAAAGACCAGTGTCAGAAATATACAGACGTTTATTTACAAACATGTCTACCTTTGCATAGAAATTTAAAACTCAAAGTAAACAGATTATTGAAAATTTATTCTGCATTTCTTTTAGAACAAAAGAAGACAAGTGAAAATCAGAAGTTTTAGTTTTTCACATAAATAAGATTAGTATGTATTTAAAATTAATAGACATCAAAAATACATATTTGTATATTTTGGTTCTCTAGAATAAAAAGACCCCACTGTTCAGAGTTCAGAGATTAAATCAACTCTTCAGTGAAATCTTGACATTTTTACCATCTATAAAGAAAGAAAAAGGCAAAATGACATTTTTGGTGACGGATCAGTTACAACTCATCCCTGTTCGCCCTCAATAAGACTTATTGCTTGACATTTTTATTGAGAAAACAAATGCAACTGTGATAACTTTGGGTTATCTAAAATAGATGCTCTTTTTATACAATCGAGCTTGTAAAGGCTGAAATTTTGCGTAAGACAGACTTTTGCACGTGTTAAGCTTGTAAATTATTTGAGTTATGTTTGTTCTGCTCTTAAGTTGTCTGCTTTCCTTTCTCTGCTGTTCTGAGGGAGTCGGCTGAAGATCGGCCAGCTGCTGCCAGGACGTCCTGCTGTCGAGTCAGATTGTTCCATCGTCACCCTCTGCAGGGATCCGACGGGGTCTAATAAACAAGGAGCTTCACAATGTCGTGGAACCAAAAATGCAAAAACATGGGCACAAGGCTGTAAGGCTCTTGTGCCTCAATGAAGGCTGAAAAATTCAATCTGAATGCATCACTGTGATATTGAGGTCTTTGAAGCAACCAGACAGATTCTGGTCCCAAAAAATAATCTTTAAACCTAACAGAGCAATACAGGATGTGATTTATTTGTAATAATGATTCCTGTTAACGATACTTAATTAACCTAAGATGTATTTTAGTCAAATATCTCTTATTCTGAAAACTGTATAAATTTATTTCTATGCCTAATGTGTTGTGATGGTCAATTCCAGAAATGTTACTCGTTATGATCAGAAGTCGTTAGTAAACACTTCTACCAGTCGCCTCTAGATGGCAGCAGCTGCAATTGTGCAGCTCATACTTGAATTTTCTTGGCGAAAAACAAAACTGTCATTACGGTGCTTGATCTTCATTGGCCACCTTGCTTAAATATGGAAAACCTTAAATTTTTATTTTTATTTCAACAAACTGAGTGTAAAATTCCCTGTAACCTTTGACCCCGAGATCCCCACAGCAGGACGTCCACCAACCTGGCTTCATTCCTTCAGCTCCATCCCTATGACACCTGAAAACACTCGTTAAATCCACTCACTCAGAATCCATCCATCGATGCACAGACATCAAACTCGTACAATGAAAGCATCTCCTCTTTTGTACAAAACATCTTAAAAATATATACTTTTGTACATTTTTGTGAAATCAAACAGGGAGAAAAACAGGACATTTTACAGTGGAATTGTGCTCATTTCAAAGATATGGAACAGCACCTCACACTTCCAAACTAAAGTAAAACCTCAATCCTGCTGATTAATAAATTAAAGCCCGACTGTGGAGTTGATCAGGACATCTGAAAAATATTTTCTGTTCACAGGTTTGGTCTTTAGCGAGTTTGGTCTTGTTGCAGGGAGAGACGAACCTTCAAACTGGAAGGATATTGAATTAGCCCAAGTTGGTTTAACTGGTAAGATGAATCATTGATGCTCAAACACTTTCTCCAAGAATATCCCTTGCCACATCCACCAACCATCTATCACTTTCTTTTCCCTCTGTGCTTTAACCTGTTCGAATGTTTCTTAAAAATTATTTCCACGTAATCCTGAAAAAGTTTTAAAGCTTTACCCCCTTGCATTTGCTTGATTAATATTGGCACAAAAGTGCAAAAACAATCACAATGAGAATAGAGATCAGACTGGTTCTCACACATTTGTATGGCTGATCTGTAGAAAACAATGAGTTACAGTGAGTATGGATGCATCGGCTGCCGCAGCACTATGGATGCCGGAAGATTTGGGGCTGGGGAGTTATTACAGGTGGATGGGTCACTAATTAGGGAGGCTGATAAGTCCAGAGGCCCTTGAGGAGAGCCATTCGTACGTTAGAATTTCTCGTCAGGAATGGCTGTGTTGAAGGGATGATCCCAGAACGTGGTGGTGATTCCAAAACCTGCAAGGAGAAGCGTCACAAGAGAGAGATCAGAAAACAGAGTGATCGTTGTTTAAAGAATCGTAGAAATGTCAATGGAGTGAAGCAGTGGGAAGCAGTTACTATCAAAAACAACATATTAATTATTTAAACGGGCCGTCAGCTTGACTCCTAGTCCAGGGGTTTTCAAATTCAGACCTTTAGTTCTGATGTCCTACAACTTTTAGATGCCTCTGCTTCATCACACCTGAGTCAAATAATGAGATCATCAGCTTTATTCTGGAGAGCTGGACTGCACATTGAGGTGATTCAGACATTTGATTCCGGTGTGTTGCAGCAGAGGACACTGGCCCTCATGACCCCTTCCCTTTCCCTTTATACCTGCCAAAAGACCTGTCTTTTGTCTGCATTGGATACAACATGGTAATATTCTAAATTTCATAAAGAACTAAGATCCAAGTTTTACAAAAGCTTTTGGAAGAGGAAGTAAAGTCGACACCAGATTGTACATTAAGGCATGGGGAGGCATCCCAGCCATAAAAGGCTGCTAGGACATTAGTTACCTTTTTTACTGATATATTGTGGCAGAAATGAGACAGGAAGATCAAGTTTGACTGGTTTTCAGCATTTAAACAAATAAGTAGGGAAAAAGTGAGAGGAATTTATGAATAGGGTTGGCTGGCTCTGAAGTTTGGATGAGACCGGATGTGTCCCCTTATGTTACTCTAAGTATTTACTCTGGGGCAGGAGGTCAAAAAGACCTTATAAAAGCAGTCATGTGAACTGAACAGCCACAGTCTGATAGTAACTATAACCAGGGTTGAAGGCTTACAAGAGTTATAAAAAGAAAAAGTCCAAAACCACACCTAGGTCCAAACTGATTACAGGTGAAGTAGTGGCAACAATTTGCCCGTTTCAATTTGTGTGACATTTAAACTGATTTGCTCACCTGATCGCTGGTGCTCAAAGTGATGTTTGACATGGTAGGCTTTCAGACTGTACAGATATGAGCCTCTCTTTGGCGAGCCATAGTGAAGATAGTAGTGGATCATGTCGTACACGACGTAGCCGCACAGCCCGCCGACGAACACCGACGCACCGAGGGTCTCCGGCAGCGTCTTACAGAGCGACATGTAGAACAATCCCACCACTATGGAGGCCAACCCAGGAGGAAAGACCAGGCGAGAGCCATCGTAGGGAGACTGGAGAGAAACACAATCAGAAAAATCAGTGAATTTGCATTCAGCTTCCTTTACTCAAACACCCTAAAGGAAATCCAGTGCAACAAATTGCTTTTAGTGGTGACCTAACTGTGTGTAATTTAATCATTGACTGACAGAGCTGTTTTGTCTTTCATAGTATCTGCATTTAACCCACCTAATAATTATTTGCGACTTTCTGTTTGTCACAAAATCAATGTAAAATACATTCAAGTTTATGGTTTTAATGAAAAAGATTTGAAAAAAATTTAAGGATCAGAAATTTAATTTCTGAATCAGTTTAAAAACATTTTATAGGCCTCAGTAAATGCCGTTGCAATTAATAAAGAAAATTAATTAAGTTTCATCTATAATATGAAGCTTTAATTTTGGGGAAGTCTGCAACAAATGTTTAGATTTTTTTGACCTAATGAAAGAGAAATTAATTAGGAAAAAGCGACATGTAGACCAACGTGTCTTTTATCTGACCAACAGAGAAAAGCTTTTATACCTTATGGTGCTGCCCGTGCAGAAGGAAGTGCAGCGTAATGAGGTAGTAGTTATGAGCCGGCGGTTTCATGTGGAAGACAAAGCGGTGGATGCAGTACTCAATGAAGGTCCACAAGAACCAGCCCATCATGAAAAGGACCGGAAACACATGCTTAGGGATCGGTATGGAGAAATCTGCAAATCCAAACGTGCCGCGATGAAGACAAATTTACATATTGCTTGTGCAGCATGAGCATCATCATACACTACTGTGGCCTACCTGAGGTGAGCTCTATCCTTGTGTTGCCCTGAGCCAGCGTGGTGTAGCAGTGCCAAACAAGATAGAAGACAATAGGAAGCCAGACTACTGGGACCCAGTACCTGTAGCAACAAACCAGAAAGAATCATAAAAGGACTGTACAGTATTTATTCACAGTCTGTTAGGATTTTGGTTCAATGATCCCCCCCCACCCTCCATTAACATTTGTATGGTACTGGTCCCTTAAGTGGGGGAAAGAATACATCCAGTCCAAAGAATATGTATTAAAACTTTTAAAATGTGGCTCATTCAAACATAAATTATTGCACTGTTAACAATACAGTATTTGTTTTTTCATCTCATTTATTTAGTCAAACCATTCTGAAGAATTCTAAACCCTAACCCTACATAAATCCGATCCTGAAGTAAGATTTAAGTACTCCTAATCGTGCTCAGCACTACTTTCATTCTGCAGAGACCAACAGTGAAAGTTTTTCTGGTTGGCTTAATGACTGTCAGACCAGTCAGTCTGGTTGTGATAAAATAATCTCCCAACACATTGAGCCCAGGGATCCCTCAAGCCTGTGTGTTCAACCCATTTCTGTTCACACTGTTGAACACACATCTGCGCCTTCACATGGGATAACCTCATTGAACTTGCAAATGAGACCATAGTCAGAGGACTCATTCTGGAGCCTTAGATAAAATTAAACTAAAAGATCATGGGTCGTGCCAGTACTCAGTGAATATGCTGTAGTCAGTGAATATCAAATTCCTTTTTTTGAAAATAAGTTTAAGATTTTTAAGGAATGTTAGGGAAGACAAAATTTAAAACAAACATGTTATTTTTATGCTTAATGTTTCTACTTTTAGCTTTGTTTAATATGTGGGTAAAAAATAATGCAAATATTATTGAGTTTAGAGACCCTTCTTGTTATAAATTCAAACTTATATAAAATTGTAGGTCTGCTGCAGCAAAAGGCATCTTTCAAACTGAAACTACAGCTTAGGAGATGAATATGCTATTTTTAGCATAGTAAGTAACATTCATTACCAGGAAGTTTTAGTTGCAGCTTCCATGAATGGGTTTCCAAATAGTCGGATGGGTCTGTCAACTGGCTGGTGAACCCATGCATCATATTTCTCTCTCAGGTTGCCGACCTGCCAGGCCAGAGGTTTCCGCCAGTCCACCAGATCCTGCGCAGACGCACAACAAAGTTTAAACTAAGAGCGACATGTTCTCTCCAGCAGATGGCAGCAGAGAGTTAAACGTCCAAACAGTGATTGGCTAAAACCAGGAAGCGGTCTCATGGTAAGTGTATTTGTCTGCGTGCGATGCTGCAGGTTTACTTCAATCCAATAACGACTGTAATAATTAAAGACTGTCAATGAGTCCAAAGGCCGACAAGCTGACAATTTCATTTTATAGCTTGTTGTGCTGCCAGCCTTGTTTGGGCCATACTGCTGCTGTGGAGCACCACACTGATTTGTAGTCAGTTTTATAGCATTGACAGAAATGCTTCAAATTGGAGAGGCGAGATGTAAAGTTGGTCTGAAGCTAAACGCGTTTAATTCTGATTTTATGTGCAAACCATAAAGAATTTTAATTGTGGTTTAAAAGATTTTGATCAAACCTCAGATGATAATGAATTTGTCACAAACCCTGATATATACACAGAGAAATCCAAACATAATATCACAATTATGAGAAGCTCTGATCATTTCCATATCTACTTCAACAGTGAGCATCATGTAAACATATGCCCAAACACACACGGCTTAGCTATTTGGCACATCTCTCGCTCTCTCCCTCTGACTGACTATCCAGTGACGGCAGTAACCAGCTGACTGGTCTGATCAGTTATTCAAACAGGAAAAAAGCATTATACTAGGAAATTAAATTAAACAAGCAGGTAGAGTGAGTTCTGTGAACCAGATGCTTTGCATTACTTGTCAAAGGACAATACTTTATGTGCCATCAGGTATCGACATCAAGTTGAACAAGGAAAGAAAAAAGAAGTGAAAATGTTTGTCATGTGGTAAAGAAAAGCACACAACTCTTGCAACTTCCTCAAAGTAAATGTTATCTTAAAAAACAATTTAAACAGAGAACAGTTCCCCTGAAGCAAGCAGCAGTCGGGGTGATAGTTTGGAGAGCCAGAAAAAGTCTTAAAAAGAAGTTTTTTTTATTCCTTTCTTAGAGGAATCAAAAAATATAGGAAATGTCCAAATTATAGTTATTCCAGGCTGCTGATCTGTTTTAAAGTTTGTCCAAATGCCCCCCAAAAACTTGTGAAACATCATGCTCTCTAGTTGAAAGCCATCTTCAGGTGTTTTTAAGTTGTTTATGTTTAAAGTTAATGATTCATGGAAAGCAGGGTTTTATTGTTCATTCCTGAGGTGACAGAGTCCACAGTTACAAAAGATTTATTCCTAGAAGTAGAAGTTTGTGTCAAAGTCTGAGGCTCAACATGTCCACAAGACGTTCAAGTGTCTAAATAGTTTTATACTTAAGGATTGTTGCATGAAAAATATTTTTGTTACCATTTTCTCAATTTTTGAACACAACAAGGATGCTTAAAGAATCCTTCTGATCCTACAAGTCCAGCTAATCTTGCTCATACATCGTCGTTCACTTTGCGTCTAATTGGTTTACTGGGATTAACCATCATGCACGCAATGTAAACATTGTTCACCTTGGAATAATTTTATCTGGGCAACTGGGTGGTAAAATACATAAATATTGTTCAGACTTTACATTATGTTAATGATACTCTTAATTTAATGAATGCCCACTGCACAATTTAAGAATTGAAAACTATTGTCTAATTTTTCAAAGGTGAGGTTTGTTTGCATAAGGAGGGCAGGTGATCTAATATGAACCGTCATGTGTTTGTCACGTGAGGGGCAACACAAGGTAACAAGGTCAGGTGTAAAAACATACCTTACATTCTTGAGTCACAGTGAGGACAAATATCACAACACGCACATCTGGCATGGAACCCAATGGGGAGATTTTAGATAAATGAGAAACCTGACTGCAGCGGCCGGCAAACTGTTTCACCACATGTCTGCAGTTCGATGGCTGCAGGCAGAGACAACCAAACGCCTGGTGAATTTAACCCAGGGTTGACAAAATCAAACCACATTGCCGCTTTGTGAAGGGAGTGTCATGAGGAGAGGGTGCACATTACTGGGAGAACTTAAAGACTGAAGTGTCCAGCTGTTTGACAATTTTTGGTTTTTCTTCCCCCAAAGCAACAACCGAGAACTCTGTTCGGGACAAATGCTTTGGGAAGTAAGCCACACCTTTGCTGCATCTCGTAAAACGTTGAAGAGTCTAGAATGTTGCTTCTTATTTAATACAAACGCAGCTTGGAGACGAAACAAGCCAGCCAGACAGGTTGAATCTGTCATGGACACATGGAGGCATGTAGTGACCAGGGTTTGCAGCAGCTAGTAGAAAAACACAGTTTAAATGAATGACATAATCTCACCTCTGCAGTGAACAATGTTAGCATTTGCATGAAAATGGATGAAGGACCCGATTTTTGACATGTCCTTCGGCGGTAGCTAATGTGTTTCTCACATGTTTGCACATGCCTTCATTTGACAGTGTGGGAACTTCAAAGTCTACAAACACACCAGAGCTGTTTGAGAGCGGCCCGGTTCAATAACCCAACGGCTGTTGACCCCAAACGGGATCTTCTGTTATTTTACCTGCAACTTAAATCCTCAATTCAGCCAATTTAGTGAACAAGACTGATGTAGAGACAGCACTGTGGAAAGCTTAAGCCACTTTTGATTTCTTCCAAGTAGCTAGAGTTTCTTTGTAACATTTTAAAGACAGCTTTATGGACTTTAACAGGGTTTTTAAAATTCAGCTGGTTTTTTCAATTTGGTATTTTATTAGATTCAACCTAAGGAAAAAAAAATGCATACTTGTTTTATACCTCACGTCTTTCTTTGTGTCCTTTAAATGAAAATTAGTGTTTCATATTTTAGATCATAAAATAAATAGTAAATTCTGGAAACTGATATTTTTGAGATTCTATACATACATCGCTGGTCTATATGTTTAGTTGATGAGATTTTTGTTTGCAAATTAGCATTTGTTTCATCTGAACAAAGAAACCCCTGATTGCTATAATTTGCATCCACTGAAAATTTTTATCTCAGACCTTTATTTATATTTCAAAGTTACAAAGTGAGAATCTTGTGAAAACTGTTAAGAAAAAGCTGCCAAATGCAACACAAATCTCAAATAAAACAAGATCTGGACGTTTCGTTTGAAAGTCTTTAGTGTTTCTGTAAGTTTTATCTTTTGAAACGCAAATTTACAGTAACAGACTTTTTTTTATTTTGTTTTTTTGTTTTCGTACTCAGAATCCATCCAGCCATTGGCAATCCTAACACTTAGTTTGGGTTTTAGACATCACCCGCTTGCCGTTTCAACTTTAGGAGCCATGGGGATAAAGAAATGAGGGGTGAATTGAGACTGAACAATGTTGTATAAAATGCTGAAAACACACCTTGTCTAGATCCACAGAGCTGCAGAGCTTGTAAGGGGAATTCTCATCCTCATCTTCCATCTTATTCGTTTTTTCTGCAGACTTTTCTTCTGCCTGTTCACTGGCTTTTTTTCTCTCTCTCAGAGTCTAGAAGGAAAACAGGAAACGGAAGGAAACACATTTAACAGGTGATCAGAAATACAAGAAGGCAGACAGGTGAACGGGCAGTTTTTATACAAGAGTAAAAACAATTAAATAAGGCATTTTTCTGCAAACAAAATGGCTGCAGAAGTAGTAAGGAAACAGAAAATAACTGAAAATGACTTCTAATGATTGGGTCAGGATGAACAATGTTTGCAATGAGCCAGTCTATTTGCTTATTCCACTTTGACCTTTGTTCCCCTCTCCTGAATGTAAAAGTCATTTGTTATCGCTCCTGCTTATGACCTGCAACAATTTACAACCGGCGACTATTGAGCAGCTACGACAGCTATTCCGGTTGCCATGATTTTCAAACAGCACGACACTTAAACATTTTCTCGTTTATGTTAAGAAACCCGAGGCATTTGCCGACTTTTAGAGTGTGAGTTGGTGCTCTTAAAGCTGAGGCGGTAAATTTCTCCTCCGAGTTTTAAATGTTTCTGTCCCAATACACATCAGATTTAATCAGATGGGTCATTAATACGCAACTTCAGAAATGACAACATGCAAAGAAACAACCTTTAATAATCAGGTGAGTTGAAGGAGACAGGAATCAAACATTTCAGTTGCTAGAGCAAAAGTGATATTCTCTCTTTCAAGAATTTATGAGCTTGACATATAGTCTCCTCCCAGTGGGATGTGCCTTTAAAACTTAAAAAGTAAGACATCCAGGAAGCTTCCTGATCAGATTCTCAAACCACCTCAGCTGACTCATTTTATTGCAGAAGAGCAGCAGTTCTATTCTAAGCTCTTCTCCTTATCTTTAAAGATGAGCCCCGCCCACCTCTGCAGAAAATTTTTGTCATGACTTCTATCTCATGACCTTTAGTAAGGACTGCAATGTCGATGGATCAGTAGGTTGAGAGTTTTGACATCTTCCCTGCAACATACCATAGCAACTCGCCTATCCATCTCTGGCTCTATCCTACAATCACATGATAAGAAATCAGAGTCCGGCCCACAACCTGGAGAGTCAGTCCAGTTGAGCACTAAGGCATCAGACTTAGACCAGATACAAACATCTCATTCACATTTCCCCGAAATACTTAACGTTTCATCCTCGTATGCATAGAAACATTTTTACCCCATAAAATGAATTGACTTTTATTGGTTTTAATGTGACTTATTAAACAAAAAATGCTTATTCTAAAAAAGAAAGGTGCAAATTGTTTTGTAAGTTTAATATTTTTATACAGCAGGTTATAAAAAAAAAAAAAAAAGGGCAAACCACATCCCAAGGTAAATATTAGGCACCTTGTATTCAAAATGCATATTTTCCTAAATATCTGACAATGCAACCACAATATTCTGGTAAGATGTAGGAGATGCATTCTGCTTTCTCTAATCCAAACTAGCAACTCAATCTCTTGTATTGCTTAGAAAAGTTACTAATTACAAATTGCTCAAAATTTCAGACGCCATACTTTAAATAGTATCTTCAATATTTGTGGAAAGCTAAACAGCAGCAATGCAAAAGTTTTGTTCTGATATCAAGAACAAAATCTGTGCAAAATAACCTAAAGGCATGTTTAGGTTATTTTGTTTTGGCTGGATGACATTTGTGGATTTAATATTGATATTTTATGCTGAAATGAATGAAACAAAATATTAGGACAACCACTACAGAGATGTGATGACGTTGACACCATTTTAACTGTTCCATCAGTAACAATGTTCTTAAATCACATTGCTGATCAGACGAGCCTAATCTCTTGTCAAGAAATGATAACATCTGCACTAATGTGGCCCGACGTTTTTACTTAGTTTCTCCTTTGGAAAAAAATAAATATTTGTATGAATTAATGCTGAAACAACTTGACAAAAAATAGATGTAAACAACAAGTTTAAATACCAGATTGCAGGTGTAGTGAATACTAGAGGGTTTCTCCACAGTTTGAGTTAACATTCTATACTTTTCCAAGCTTTAGATATGTTGTTTTTCCAGCCAAACTTCACTTTGCATGTCTAATACACATTTATACAACATTCAGTTACACAACTGGTAGCAGCACTGCTGCCATGCAGCAAGAATATCATGGTTTGTGTGGGTTCTCCACAAATACACAGATGTCCTCCCAGATGTTCGGTTAATCGCTTACTCTGTACAGCTCCTGGGAATGTGTGTATGTGCAACCCTGTGTGAATTAATGGGGTACAGCAAATGGATGGTGGTTAGGAAGAAACCTTAAAAAAAAAAAAATAAATAAAAAAAACTGAATGGATGGATGCAACTTGGGCAAGTGAAGAAAGTCTGGGTATATAAATATTTTCGATATTCTCCATTTTCCTTAACCAAACCATGTTAAAGAGGAGACTGTGTTGGTACCCTAATACTACCAGTATTAAAAGACAAACTCACTGGAGCATCTGATGAGCTTTATGAGATGCTTCTGCACATCCTTCAGGTCTAGTCTGGTTAAATATTCATCACCAGGCTGCTGAGAGACACATGCTCAGGCTGTAGTTTATTACAGACTTTGCTTCTGCAATTTAACACCTACTGTTGCAACTTTATACCTTCTCATCAGCTTGCTGTGGCAGAAACAAATAAAAGGCACGCATTTGTTTACTGAAGTCTTCAGTGAATTTGAATTGTTTGTTTTCAGCAACAGTTCTGTTTGAAATAGTTCAAATTCATCAAGAATATGACAAATTTATGCAAAACAAATCAATGCAGTTGGGTTACATTTGCTCCCGATTCATCCTGACCTCATGCAAACCCAAACCACATACATCACAAAGATCAGACAAAAACATTAATACTGAATACAGACCATCTCCGATATGCAATAACTTCCAAGCCACATTCGCCTCAACCTAAAACATTAATAGGATGACATTTCTGGTGCTTCCAAACTTTCTGGTCATAAAATAGTTAAGTTCCTGTTGTGTTTTTATCATACATCTTTATGAACTTAAAAGAAGGGCAAAGTTCCTAAACCAGTTTGGGGGAAAATATGAGTCCAGAGTTCAATAGGTATGAGATTTTTGTTGTAGAAAAAAATTTGAACAATGTAATTTAGATTAAGTTTTTCAGAAATAGCTACAAACATTTTTTTTTGTCCTTTTACTCTTCATACATCCTCCATTTAAAAAGAAAAAAAGCAGAGTCACAGCTTTCTGTTGGTGAGTGCAATAAATGCCACACCCTTTGCAACCGCAGCAAATAACCTAGGTGTTGTTTAATAAGCCGCGCCTCTTCTCACTTTATACATACGAGCTCACAAACGTGACCTGAGCAGTGTGCCATCAGACTCTGAAGCTTTGAGGTGATGTCAGAATTAGAGACGTAAATATCCCAACTGGGTTTCCCTCAGAAGGCGAGGAGGGTTTATTTTTTCCAATAATTGAAATAAGTGTGTTTATTTTAATTCTGTTTAGACACAGCTTTGAAACCCCAGCAGAGTGAGCTTACAGCAGATCATCCAGATTAAAGGAATGTGACTGGAAATAAGGGTTTTATAATCCACAGATTTAAGAGGAGCATCAAATTCAATGGAAACCAAAAGAGTTAGAACATTAGCCAATCTGGACTATTACACTTAAAATAGAAACGCTGGGTGGTTCTACTTCAGTGATAAAGCTGATCCATGACGTTTTGTTGTTACAAAATATCAGAGATTTTAAAACGGCACACACTGATGATACTGGGCTGATTCCATACCCTTGTTATTTATTAAGCAAAGATAAAGTCAAAATGGAAAGACACGGGCTGCTCCAACCAACGTGGAAAATTACCATCAAGTGCTGCTTATCCCACACACTGATCATCTAATCTAGGGCTGTTGTAAACGAATATCTTAGTAATCGAGTAATCTATCGATTATTCTTACGATTAATCGGGTAATCGGATAAAAAATAGATAAAATAAAACATTCGTAAATCTAACATAACAGTAGTGTTACTATCGCATATCAACATCAGTCCAATTTTTCACATTTGAGCTTCTCTAACAGTTACAGGTTAATTTTCTAAACTACAGAAAAGTAACAATAATAGCTCACTTTGTTAACTTGAAGAAAAGTTATACAAAAAACTGAAATTAATTCAATGTAATAATAAAGAGGCATGCTCACAAATAGCCTATATATTTGTGAGCAGGCTATTATGAAAACATGTCTGTACTCCAGCTTTCTGTTTATGTTTTCATCTTCAGTCAGTTTAATAGAGGAACTCTCACCTTGCACAGCCATTTATAGCGTTTGTGTTCATTTTAGCGAAGGGATTTGACTATGAGGGGCCGTTTAGGACAACAACTATGTTTTGTCTCTCACACACTACTACAAATACACACACACAATATTAAAATTGCACATATATACTATTAAAATGTCAAACTTTTTTTTCTCACACGCATACATAAAAGACTAAGATTGCACATATAAACTAATAAAATATAGACTCACCTGTTGTATATCTGAGAGGGACTCAATGTTTGTGTGAGAATGATATCACGGAAGAGGCAGGGCATCATTTGGAGATCAAATCGCGCATGCGTTGATACGACCGTGACGTCAGCTTCATGCTGGATACTGGAGCTCCACGGTATAAGCAGCGTTTGGCTCAAGGCTAATCCGATTTATGAACGCTAATTTCGGCCAGCCGTTCTCTCCCGCTCCTCAAGCGCTCGGAGGTTCAGTTAGGGCTTATTCCGGCCATATAAGCGGCCTTAGAACCGGCGTTAGAGCCGGCTCTAACGACTTACTCCGGCGTTAGCTCCGCTTCCTCGTCAAGCTCTCGGAGGTTCCCTTATGGCACTGACGCCGGTGTTACTGGCGTTTATCTCAAGGTTGATCCGATTTATGAACGCTAATTTCGGCCAACCGTTCTCTACTGCTCCCTCCTCGGAGGTTCACTTAGGCCTTATTCCGGTTCTAAGACCGCTAACTCCAGCTCTAACGCCGGTGCTAAGGCCACTAACTCCGGCTCTGACGCCGGTTACTCCAGCTCTAACGCCGGAGTTATTCCCTAAGTGAACCGCCGAGCGCTTGAGGAGGGAGTGGTAGAGAACGGCTGGCCGAAATTAGCGTCCATAAATCGGATTAGCCTTGAGCTAAACGCCGCTTACACCGTAGAGCTCCAGTATCCAACATGAAGCTGACGTCATTGTCGTATCAACGCATGCGCGATCTGATCGCCAAATGATGCCCCGCCTCTTCCGTGACATCACTCTCACACAAACATTGAGTCCCTCACGCACATACAATAGGTGAGTCTATATTTTATTAGTTTATATGTGCAGTCTTAGTCTTTTATGTTTGCGTGTGAGAAAAATTGCATATGTGTGTGACATTTTAACAGTATATGTGTGCAATTTTAATATTTTGTGTGTGTGTGAGTTTTTAGTAGTGTGTGAGACAAAACATAGTCTTTGTCCTAAACGGCCCCTCATATTTGACATCTGTATTCGTCACACACAGAAACATCTACCAGCTCTGTAACGTCATGATGCTCTTTGCCTCCCATTTGTTGCGACCGGGACGATATGAAATTTATTTTCCGGTATTTTCAGTGAAGCTACGCATCTAAAGCACAGCCCCGCTGTTTTCCGTCTGTCCGTTTATCTGTATAAATAATCCCACCGGACTCCAGGCATCGCTGCATCATTTTAAGATGCTTATTAGTCCCCCGGAAAAAGACAAAAACCCGAACATTATCATGACTCAATAAAATCGTCCCAGGCCGAACTTGAAAACTGGACATTATGCTACTAACACTTAGCTTTCGTCAACAACTCAGGCGGAAGTGAGAGAGTAAATAAAGTCCCAGCCGGAACACGGTGCGCTAAATAATAACACATAATATAACGAGGGTTCGAGGCAGATCAGTTTTCCTCGAGGAATTTTAATAATCGAGACATTCGAATCGTTTCAGCCCTAATCTAATCAATGATCATCATCAGGAACCAACTCTATAACACCAGATATTCTTTCAGTTTGCTGCTGTGGAACATACAGATGTGTTTCCACAATGCCAAGAGGGAAAGTCAATAGCAATGTACTTAGAGATGCTGCTGTTGCTGCTCATTTTACAAAAGAAATACTTTTTACAAGTGCAAAACTCTTGAGGCAGGACTTGGATGTTTCTGCAAATTCACCCCGAGGTCAGACTGAGCAGTATGATGAGAGAATTATGGAGAAACTCAACACCTCAAGTTCTCAGTTAGCCAACATAAATGTTGACAGTTATGACAGGACAATAGCCTATTCGATTAAACACAAAGGTTTCTTGGTGTCCCATAATTAAAACGCACTCAAATATGGCTTGTTTAGTAGTGTCTCCAGGAGAAAGTCTTTGGGCCAAAGAGAATATAGCAGGATATCTTGTGTCATAACTTGGAGTCAAGCTGAACACCACAACTTCTGCTACTTGAACCAATGATATCAGTGAACCAAAAAATAAAGGAACTAGTCTTTCATCCCAAATTCAAAAAGTGACTGTTCTCCTCCAACTTCAACCGACCAGTAATATTTCATTACACACTTAAGGCTTACAACTATGTTGAACTTGTAGTTTGTAACTATATCATGTCCACTGTGTATAAACTGAACATTCGTCTCGCGTCACTGATCCTTTAGAGCAGGTTATGCAAAAAAACAGACAATGCTACGAGAAATAACAAATTTAAGGTTTTTAAGTATTTTTTTCAATGTAAATGTATGCATAACATGCAGTACACATGTGTACCTATAGGTACACATAAATTGTTTTAATTTATATGTACCTATAGGTGCTTTGTGGATAATCTTGAATTGCAGAGACAGTTTTAGCTCTTCAAATGAATTTGAGGGAACAGAAATTAATTATAGTCAGTTGTTGGATTGTAACTTCAATTAATAATGAAAAATAAATAGTTGAGAAGCATAATCGATCATGATCTGCCAAAAGTTAATAAAAAAAAAACAATAAAGAAAATAGAAAACATCAAAGTCGCCTGTGAAACACTTTGTTTTGGTTGTCATTTTGTTTCTCAGTAAATGATCATTTCAATGAACTAACAAGCAAAAAGTCCCGACGTTTGGTCGTGCAGAATGATTCAGCATGACTTGACTAACGGGGAAACTGTGTTTTTGAGAGCTTTTAGCAAAGGAACAAAGCAAGACAGCAAAACTGTGATGAAAACAGAGTCATGTGCAGCTGAATCAGAGACCGAAAACATTAACAAAGAAAAAAAATGACACTTGAGGCAACATTTTACTGGAATTACACCAACTATGATGCAAATAAAATCGGGGGGAAAACTTCACATAGACAAGAGAGATATCCCAAGGAAGGAATTACAACTTTAAAAAATGTAAATCACCCAAAAAATACATGCATTAAAGAGTGCAGCGAGTCCTTTCTATTTGATTATAGCACTTTTTGCCAATAGGGTTTAAGATCAAGGATTTACAAAGATTGAGTCAGAACCATAATGTGGGTTTCTTGAGGTAATCTACCGAAAAATTTTAACTTAGAGAATTATGTCTGTGCCATTTTTAACGCCAGGGACTTATCACAGCGATGATCATTACCCAGAACAGAAAACTTTATTAGGTTAACGAGGGTAAGAACTAGGGCTATTGTAAAAGAATATTTTAGTAATCGAGTACTTTATAGAATATTTTTATGATTATTTAAGAGTAATTTACTGAGATATACATTTTATTTGGAATATAAGAAAGATTTACTTTTGTTTTTTTTTTGTTAACAGCTTGTAGCTCCAGCTCTAGGTAACCAATAGGGTGTATTGATTCATTTGAGGTGAAGTCATGAATTCCTTAGTTTGTCTTTTTGATTCATTTAAATAATTTAAATTATGCTGTCTTTATTGAAAATTAATTTTTTTCCAGACAAAAAACTATTTAGCTATTTTTCAGAAAAAAGTCAATTTCTGCAAGTTATAATGGAGGTCTAATCCAGACTCAGATCCCTTTAAAGTTTACATGTTATGATGAGAAACAAAATTGTTAATCCATAAATGCATCCATCTTTGCAGGCATTGCATGCCTGCAAAGATGCAGCCAATACCTGCAACAGAATCCAACTGATTTTGCATTTTATGTCACAAGATGGTTTTCATTTTCAGTTAATGTGGGAAGTTAGAAGTGATAATGCACCCATATCTGCTCATTAGGCAAATTTACAAACTGTAAAAACGCCTGTGCCAACAGTTTTTTTTTTTTTCGTCCTTTGTACACATGCACTGGACAGGATATTAACCACAAGGAAGTGATTCGGGAAAGTCGTGGCAAGCCTTTTTATTCACATTTGAACAACAATTGGGTTGCAGTAATTGGAGAGTAAAAAAAATTATAAACGGTACAATTTCTCTCACTTTCATGCAATAAATATATACGTTAGGTGTGAAAACTCTTTGTGCCTTGGAGGTTTTATTTGTTGATGCAAGCCCTGTACATGAGTGGCAGCACAAATTATTTCTCACTTTGTGTATCACAATTGAAATTAGGTGTTAACCAGTACTCAATGTGAAAACTGTTTAATTTCCTAGCTGAGTCTGACCTGAGCATCTGGTGAAAACGGTAATCTGCCTAAAAAGACTTATTCACACTGCATTGCTATTTGTGAGGAATCAAATGTTGAACCGTTTCACTCAATGAGCAAATGGTGCCCCAAAAAATAAGGTCAGAATTTTCACATTTTGAGAGAGAAGTTGTCATAGTAACAAGCTTGACACCCTTAGAATAAACTTGGATCTTCAGTCAGTAAAATTAAATAAAGTTTGTGGTTGTAAAGAATGTCTAGCTGTAATCATGCTAGACAGACTGAAATTCAATCATTTGCATTCCACTAAAACACAATAAAATCAAATTTAGTTTTTAATAACATGGATTGGTAAAAATGTTCGATCTCAGGAAGCCAAGCAACTCTCATTGAGTTACTGGCACACAGGCTTTACTTCATGTTTGGTTTTCCAGTGGCTTACTTTGCATTTAGTAACATGTCATAATGATTTAACTTAATTTTGCATTATTATATGTTTCCATTGTTTTATTTGATATCTTAACCCATTTCTTTACAAATCCATGAAACGAGTTGTGACAAAACTGAGGTTTCTACAAAATATGAACACATGAACCCTTTACAAACTTTGCAGGACTGGAGAAAGCTGGTGCTATTGACAACGAAGACCAGAGTCCACAGCTCATTGGAGGGTTCCAAGTTCAGAGAATCGAGGAGAAATTTTCATAAAGGAGTCAAGAGCTAGTCAGATTAGGCCCCATTGAGGAGCGTGTTTACCATCTTAAGTACAACTGTTTCCTCTTAAAGTCTGTATTATGCAAGCTAAGACAACTTGCATTCTTCTGGGCACATGAGATAATGAGTGTTGGCCAGATTATCAACTCCAAAAATTGCTGACTTCTTTTGGTTAGAAATACTGAACCACCCCCAGAGGACTGATCAGTCCACACAAAGTCCATGTGCAACACGAACGTTGTTCAGCTGTTGAAAAAAAGGCTTGAGAAATTTTCTGAGTCTTCAATCCGAGATTAATCTTACTGCTATCTATTGCAGATACTGTCTGCGCATACGTACTCCTCACAACCCTGCTTTTAAGAGATCTTTAGGAAAAGAAAGTAATCAGACAGAAATCAGCACCAACAATCAGTTTTAATTATAAACTTTTATCACAAACATTTATAACCCAAGAGGAACAGTGGTCATAAGATGACTAAGACTTCCTCTTTAGAGGGAATGTAAAGTTGCCGAGTATAAACTATTAAATAAAACAACAAGATTGTGCAACACGAACGTTGTTCAGCTGTTGAAAAAAAGGCTTGAGAAATTTTCTGAGTCTTCAATCCGAGATTAATCTTACTGCTGTCTATTACAGATACTGTCTGCAAACATTTATAACCCAAGAGGAACAGTGGTCATAAGATGAACAATTTTATGTATAAAATTAATTTAAATCCATGTTTGTTTTCTAAAAAGCATCGTGGTAGTATTCCATTAAAATGCGAGAAATCCTTAAAAACGGGCCAAACTAGGATCGAGTCTCGGGTTTCAGACACAAGCAGGCAAGCAAACAAAGCAAGTCAGTATTAGTGTCATAACATGAAAGCTATCTTTGGAAATTTAGAGTTTGAATCTTATATTTTATTACAAGATGTATTCCAGCATGTTTAGTTACACTAAATGAAAGAAAAACATTCACATTTTTTACTCGTCTCTCTTTCAGTCAATGCAACTTTTCTCTTCAAGTTTATATTCAATACACTTTAAATTCGACACCTAACACGTCATTCATTACTGTGGGAGTATGAAGTTAGAAAGATTTTGAATTTACATGCATTTTGTTTAAAAAAAAAGTATTATTTGTTAGCAGTAAACAGGAGGGAGTTTGTATTGGACCCAGGATTGCCTGAGTAAGCTCCTCGGGAAAGAACCCAGACAATGAGTGGTGTGGCAACAATGTTGACATTACTCTCACTTTATATTGGTCTACTTATTGTCACGCTGAGAAATACACCTATTAATGGGATTATAATGGAAGGGGGCAATGTGGAGAGTTTTAAAACACTATTAGTCCAACAAAACTCTTTGGACTCTCACCCCAATTTAAAGTGGGGTTTAAGACAATAACTTACAGTTAAAGGGAGCCTTTTCAAGGTGAGCAAAAACAACTACCGTAATCTTAAAAAGCATCAATGAGCTCAAGTTACAGAGAAAGCAAGCTTGAAGAGTAAAATATAAGGCGTGTTCTGTCCCAGGAGGAAGAGGAGGCAATAGCATGAAAGAATGACAAAAACAAAGGGGACAGTTGGGGCGGCGATGTGGCCTGGTACCGTCACAACACAGAAACTACAGTCCGCTTCCACTGGGAGAGGAGGAGGAGAGGCGAGGAAGATGGATGTTTTCGTTTGTGATGACAACCTGGTAGAACACCAGTTTAATTAAATGTTCAATTAAAAACAAAAAGATG
Organism: Girardinus metallicus; assembly: GCA_903067095.1. NCBI lineage: Eukaryota > Metazoa > Chordata > Actinopteri > Cyprinodontiformes > Poeciliidae > Girardinus > Girardinus metallicus. Next base: position 62,231 of record CAEGAE010095205.1, read on the forward strand.
AAAAGGGTTTAATGCTTTAAATATTGTTCAGGTTTTTTTTTTTTTTTTTTTTTACACCCTGGATAACTCTTCAATCTGCTCTGGGAGTTTTTGTAGGCCAAACACCCCTGTTCCATTGTTTCCTCAAAGCATTGTGTCTTTTAAGATAAAGTGACTTGGATGGATCATCTTTTGCATCTCTACCAATCTCCCAAAGGATTAAGCAGATGTATGTCTGCGTTTATTTATCAAACCACAGAATAAAAAATACTGCACACCGATTATAAAAACAAAATAAACCTAAACTACTTTTCATAAAGTAGAACAGATTATTACTAGATTTAACATACAGGTACGTGAGGTTCAGTTCTCCAATGAGTCAACAGACCTATTCAGGTTTTAGACTACCATTCAGTTTCCAAAGGTTAATGTTAAATACACATCAGTGCTATGTAGGTGGTCATAATGTTATGCTGATTGATGGATTACTCTTTTGAAGTTGGATTTGCTTAAGTCTAGCATTCTGTTAGGAATAGATGAGTTTTACTGTAGTTTCTGAGTTTAGACTTTTGGCTTAGTGTGGGAACCAAACACAGATTTCAAGAATATTTGATGTCACTTCTAAAACATTTTCTTTCTCATTTCCTCATTACATTTTATTGCTAAGCTTTTTATTGCCACAGATAGGGAGCCTGTTGGACCAAAGGACTCTGTATGGGCGAAGGTTAGATATTCAAGCAGATCTAGGTTTGGTTGGTTTGTCAGCTAATACTGATCAAATAATATAACAGTTATGAAACTACTGAATGTTTCCTCACTGTAAAACCTGATTTATTCATTTATTTCTTTAAAAATATTCTCACGCCAATATCATTGCCTTCTTTGTGACAAAATTGCTCTTCAGGTTAATGTCCACAAGTAGTTTGACTCTTTCCAAACATCTGAAATGATAAAGCTCAGGAAAAAGCACGATGTTTATGAATGCTCATTCTTAAAAGACAAGACTCTACAGGTTAAAATCAAAAAAGAGCTTTCATAACATCTCTGGTTACAAAGGAGGTAGGAAGGATGGCTCAAATCGACCCACCTCTGGCTGGGGGAGTTTATTACTTCAATAAAGATAGGATGGTGTTGTAAGAATGACATTAGCAACTCTCACACCTTTGCATTTTGTTCCCAAAGTCAAGTTCACACTTTAGAGGAACTTGTTCGAAGCTCAGCTGTGCCAATCGGCCAATTTTCCCTTCATGAGCTCAGTTATTGTCGAGTCAAATCCTTCAGAAATCTGATTTTTTTTCCCCACCCGCCTATTAATAAAATGCATCAAAGCCAAAAGCTTCCACCATTTTCATGAATGTACTTTGGTGCTGCTTTCTGAGTGGGGAACGATAATGCAATTATATTTTTTATTGTCGTTTTTGGCTTCAAAAATGTCATTAGAATTTGGCTGGTCAGACCTAAGAAGAAAACCAGAAAATGGTATTTTCCAGGAACAGCCTGATCAGTGCAACATTAGTTCGAAGTTCACTGCACACAGAATAAATAAAGCTAAGCTGTTCTCAACATATTTTGATTTAAGATGCTTTTTCTATCAGATAATTTTTTTTATTTTAAGAAGGCTTGATTCTGGTCCTACTTTTCACCTGAACTATAGAACAGAAAAAACTTTTGGTACGTGAAACAGATAAAAAGTCACATTTTCAATGTTGGAATTGCTGGCCAGTGTTCAGAGATGGTCAAATGAAAACTGTCAAATTTAAATCCATTTTTGTGCTTATCTGATTTTCTAACAAAATCTCTTGAAATAAAGAACACAAATTCTTAGCAATTAATTTCTTTCCAAGGAATCTTCAACTTAATTCAACTCAATTACATAAAAAAATAAAGGGTGAAATATGAAAAACGGGGATATGATGGAAAAATATTACAGCCTATTGTTTTATAATTACTTTAACCTCAATGTTACTTTATGTCTTAATGTTTAATGCAAACCAATTTATCTCTTCTCCTTGCAGCTGCACAAAACCATCTCTGGCAAATAACCTCAGACACACCTATTCCACACAAGGTCCATAAACATTAGAGATAAAGATGTAACATAAATCATAACTTCAGAGTTATTAGACTTTAGCATGTAATAAAATATTCATTTCCACCATCAAATATTCCTGAGGCATCCTCTGCATCTAAAGTTTTCACTTGCGATAACAGAAAGTTGCATTACTTAAGACACTATCCAAACCTACATGGAGATGTTTGGCCAGAACACAAAGCAGACAAAAGCAAACAGAATAATCAGCAAAACAAAAAACCTAACACCAACTGTAAAGCACACTGTTGCAGGGCTGATGATGTGGGGTTATTTTGCATACAACCTTAAACTCACTGAGTCGACCGTGAACACCTCTGCAGTACCACTGATATTGGAGAGGCCATTTGTCCGGCAGCCCAAGCGCACCTCAAACTGGGACAACAGCAGGGAAATTACAACAGAATGACAAAAACAAAAGAATCAAGGTATTGAAATTCTCCTGTCAAAGTCCAGATGTCAACCTGATGAGATGCTGTTGTGTGCAGAGACAAAAGTCAATAAACCCTGATGAACTGAATCAATGCTGGAAAGAAAAAAAGAAACCGTGATGTCAAAGTAGGATTTATTGCTGCCGACGTGGTTCTATGAGATCTTGAACAACAGGTTGTACATAGTTTATCCACCATGGCCCCATATCTACATTTATGATCAAACTCGTGTGCTATCTGAACACGAGAGTCATTCGTCTTAAAATAATCACACACTCTTGGAGTTAAATATATATATTTGCATGACAATGAACTAAAACAAGTTAATTATTGATCACAATGACATTTTGTTAAACTAGAAGTTCATAAACATGACAGCTCTATACTAAATGAGTCCAAAAAGATTTCTTTATTCCTATTTATTGCAGCAAATTAAGGATTTTTAGACCTTTTTTTAGTCATAATAACTAAAACCAGACTGTGGTTAAATTGAAGAATAATAGGATCAGACTAGAGAACCTGGATAAAAGTAATATAGGTGTGTACAAACATCACAACAACTGTACAAGCATGTTTGCACGTTCATACATGGGTGTGACAGCAGAACGTATCCTACGTGAGATCATTGTGGAAAGAACAGGACAAAGGTTCCCACTTTGAAGAGTTTTATAACGCTGTAACAGCCGTAATTTTGGATGATTTGCTCACACTGACGGAACAAATCTGACTTATTTACAAAATAAAGAGGAAAAACACCTTCACTCACACATATCACATGCCTCACAACATGCTTTAAGAAGCTTCAACTTTAAAATCACCCTAAGATAATTTATCAGTTTTAGATTTGATCAGGAACTACTCCCTGTTGAGTTTCATGATAGAAGCAGCTATAGAGTGAACTGCTAAGCATATTACTAAACAAATTAAGAATACTCAATGTCTAAGAAAAGAAAAGAAAAAAAAAGCAGCCACCCATTAAGTTCTCAGTCATTTCCTTCCGCAATAAATAAAATTTAACAGTGACATCAGCATCAGGAGAAAGATCCAGCCACATGTCAAGGTTGGACGCTCACATAGCAAATGACTAACTTCTCTACTGCTTGGTTTCACTCACACATATCACATGCCTCACATCTACACATGCTGTTGATCTTTTTGCACCACAACACTTACTCTCTATTGCTGAAACGCCTCAACATTAAAGTTCCTCTACCATAATTTATCGTGCCAAAATAACATGGGCAAAAACTATTCAATGTTTCGTTAAGGGAGTCAACACATTTTAGAATTAGAGGTTGATAATCAAAGATTTTCCGCTTTTTCTTTAAACTCCATAAATTTCGGTGCTGCTATTGATGTACATTTCTCAATCTGGAACCTCAGAGTACTCTGTTCTGTATGCTTTAGATATTTAACAGTTCAGATACACCTGATTCAAAGGAATGAATTACCTCAGCAGCTTGTTATCAGGTTCTGCACAGCTCTGTTTGCATTCCGGTTGAGGGTTTTGGAAAACTGTTTCCAGGCAAACCCTGCTGAAAACCAGGATCCAGAACAGGTCAACCAACTAAAGCTAGAGTTTCTGGAGACCTTACCTGCTTAAACTTTTGTTGGTCTCCACATCACCTTCAGTTGTCCAGTTAGTGGGGTCTCTTTTCAACAACTTATAATTTTAATTCAGCTTTCCCGGTTGAGGGAAACTAGCATGACTACCATGTTTGTGTTTTGACTGAATCAACTAACTGACGGAGGTTATACAAGTCTGAGGACATGTATCCTGTATCTGTTTGCTATAGTTATGGCTTAAATGGAGTATGTGGATTATTATATTAATAGCAGGTTTATAGTATAGATAGAGCTGCAGAATCTTATAAAATGCAGTCATTATCGAATTAGTGATGGTTAATTACTGGTTTAAGTGACTTCAGCAATGACAGGCTATTTTTAGATAATTAAATAAATGGACATTGTCTGGAAACTAAAAAGGTTTCTTTATCTAATTTTTGCATACTTATCCAAACTTGAAGTGACATAAAATTCCACACTTTTAAGACTGTAAAGGAACCCAAAAGGCTCCAAATAAAGACTGCTTTATTTTACCGTATTTGTTTTTATTCCAAGTTGCATGTTTGTTTACGTTTGACATTTTGTTTTTCAAACTTTTTCTGCCAATTCATCTTTTCTGAAGCATACTTTTTAAACTGAAATAGTGTCCACAAAGTAATATGGTTTACAGCTGAATAATGCAGAGATCTGTTATAAATAATAATGACAAACATTCATTGTTGTCCATCTTTAAAAAATATACTTAACAAGGGAGGGGAGATGCAACCGAAAGCAAATGAAGGGAGGCGAAGAGAGTGAGAGTGACGACACAAGAATGAGCAAGTGTATGCAGATAATAAACTGTCCTCCCCGACTGAAAGAACCCGTCGAACCTGTGTGACGAGGACTCAGGATTTCACATATTTTTGTGGCCCCTCTCTGTGTGCCTGATCTGAGCATGTGCAACAATCAGTGGCGCTCTGTAGCAGCGAACATGTGAACAAGGTGTCACGTTACTACACACACACACAAAACCAAATTGCAACAAAAACACCCTGCGAATCCACTTTGTGTGTTTGCTTTGTGAGCGTTACATCTCCTAAAGAGAAGAAATTACTGCCAGACATCCACCTACTGTTCTCCTGGATGGAATAAAGGTTCATTGTAGAGGTAAAATAAATCATTAATGAACTTTATAGAGGGATTCTGTTTTAGTGCTGCATGCAGAGGGCTAAGATAAATACAAACTGTAAGCTGCATCTCAAACTAATGAGTTTGTATGCAATGTGGGAATATATATTTAGCAATAAAAAAGGAAGAAGACCAGATGTCTGAGTTTCAGAAAGGTAAAAAAGAAAAAGTTAAACTGTTTTCTACTATTGCAAATAAAAATAAAGGAAGAGACTCTTTGTTAACAAGTAACTTTCTGGATAACTAAACATCCCATTATGAGGTCATATTCTTTTAATTATTAGACTTTTGACCTCATTATTCTCACATGATGTTGGGAAGTTGAACAAATGACATTGAACCCTTTTCCCCGGTTTTCTAACATTTTAAAGTAATTTTTAATAATTTAGATGCAGAAAAATTAAAGTAGAACAATTGCTTATGACTTCCATAATTATTTTCAAGGGGCCAATAAGATGCTTAGACAGTCTGTCGTTCTCCATGTGGTTCTCGATGTGGTTCTCCTGGGTTTGATTTCCACTTTCCCTTCTCTCTCCTTCCTATTGCCTTCTCACTTCTTGCTCTATAATGGCCACTAGATCCTAAATAAAAAAAAAAATAATAATATATATATATATATATAATTTGAACTTCATGAAGACACTGGTGTCCTCATGGATCCATTGTCAGACATATAAGCCTTTTGGTGTTGGGGAAAAAACCTTCAAACAGAATCAACCTCACCCTGCGACTTGAACTCAGGACATTCTTGCTGCAGGTCTACAGTACTAAGGACTGTGTAAAAAGTCTTTAATTAAAGATAACTTGCCATATATGCACAATTTCAGCTGCATAATTAACCTTTATTCCTGTAGTTTAAGATAACTCTTTGTAAAGTACAGACTGGTTGATTTTGGGGGTTTCCCTAATTTTTAACATGTTTTACAATGTTTTAAATTTAACTTCAAATATAAAACAACCAAAATGGAAATTATATTTAATATTAAAATAAAAAACACCAAATGAGTAAAAATGCATAAACTCTCAAACTGTAGTAGTTTTTAACATGTTACTAAATTACTAAATATTACTAACATGTTTCAAGATGCATTAATGAATTATAGTAAAGTACAATGTAACCTGATTAAATGAGTAATTATAAGAAGTTGACGCATTCATACTAATGTCTCTTAGGATGGCCTCACAGTCATCCATCAGCCAATGATTCATTTCAAACAAAATAATTTATCCTCCCTCTGCAGATGCTTAAAATAAACAAATGTCATTATGGTTTGCTATGATTTTAAAGCACAAGAGTAATTCAGATTGTAGTTAACCACATCTCAACTATAAAACTGTTAACCCCGTCAACCTCAAGATGGTTTAGGGATGTGAAAACATCACCATTTTCTTTGTCCTGTCTACACGTAGAATCTAATACATGTGTGTAACAGAATATAACTAACAAAGAGAGATAATGACGACAGCCTGTACAGTCAAGTGTTATAAAAGACAATGCCCTCATCTTTCAGAGATGAGTATAACTAAATAATTTCTCATGCCTTTTGTGGGATCTCCCTGTTAGGTTGTGGCTGACTGTTTCACTTTAGCATATGTGTCAAACTGTTTGTTTGTTTGCAGACACGTGTTTGTCCAACAAAATGCACAAAAGCCCTGTGTTAAGAAATAAAGCTTCTGTCATGTTCAAAGAAACCCATAGAGTAAAAAAAAAAAAAAAAAAAAAGCTATGTTAAGAAATCGAGTTGTAGCTTATTTAAGATTTGTAGCTTGTTTTTTTTGTCCATTTTTAAAATCTTATGGCTGTTTTTGTATTTTGATGATAAATAAAAGGAAAAAAAATATATATATATATAAGAGTAATTATAGGACCAGTTAAGTCCAACACCAAAAAGAAAGGTTTCTCAATGAAAATCTTAAAAAATTTGAGACCGATATGATTTGTTAATTTTATATTGTCTGATTAAAAAAAAAAAAAAATCAATACATCAATACAATTACATTTTAAACAAATATCACATCTGGATTTATTTTGCAGTGAAATAAAACAGTCACACTGGCCTCAGTATTAGTCCAGTTATTAAACGCCTCCACATATATTGCCTCCCGCCCTGCTGAACCTTGCCCTCTCGCTACTTTTCAGGTGTAATCGTGGCGATGAGCGGAGCCACCTGAGGCCTCCACCTGAGCACTAATTGCAGTGTCTCTATAGCAGCAAGGGTAAACAATATCCCAAGTAATGCATCACCACGGTGATAAGGAGCTCTCAGGAGTTGTAAAAGAGGCAGTCCGCCCAAATGGTTTGTTGGGAAAAACTGATGACGCATGAGCTGGGTCTGAAAACCTGGGACAATCTGTGCTTCGCTGTGGCCTCAATTAATAGTCATTGTTAGATTAATTACCAGCATGAATTATATTTATGTTATGTTATGACAAAAGTAACGGTTAAAAATACATAATTTGTGTTTGAGGTCAATTATCTAGTTTTTAAAATATTGGTGTAATTTTGTAAAGCTATTAAATTTAGAAAATCAAATTGTTTGCTTTACAAAAACACTTTTAGCCAAGGTTAAACCCTTCAGTTTATATTTTAAGTGGTTTTGATTTACAGTTTTGTAGGATTTATCAAAGTCTTTAAAGTTCTTTTGTCTTTTCCCCCTGGTACTTGACCATTTTCAGATAGTTTTTTTGTTGAAGTCACTATAATCACAAGGATAAAAACAGTGTTATATCAACTCATGGACAGCAAAACCCATTTTTAAATCTATATTTAGACACCTTGTTACCACCAACTTCCCACAAAGACCCACATCGTTTCCATTTTTTAACTGTGAACCCATAAACCAGGCAACCATAAAGAACCCCAAAGGTAACAGCTTGACAGACAAAAAAAGGATACTAGCTCCAACAAGATGACTCCTATAGAGCTACTAATTGAAAGTCTCTTTATTAAAACTGATACTTCTGAGGCCTTTTAATTATTCACTTTTCATTTTTTTAAGAGAATTGGACAGAAAACAAGTAAAAAAAAAAACCAAACAAAAAAACCCCATCAAAGTCAAAACACCTGACAATAAAAACATTTAAAATATTAGTAGGAGGTTGGAAGGAAAACATAAAGCAGTTTGTGGGTTGTCTAAAAATTTTGTACCAGCAGCAGATGAAGTGACTAATTGATGCTCACGCAGTGTTTTATGTAAAAGACCGTCACATGTCCACATGTATTAGGAAGGTAATATTTTAAGACTTTGTTGATGGTGGTCTAACTCCTGTGGTGGTAAAGCAGCTTCTACATCACCTAGGTCTTCATCTAGAACACAGATTTACCCAACCACATGCTCTTAAAAAAAACAACATCCACCTCTTTCTGAGAGGTGGATGTTAAATTTTACAACATATTTCCATGTTGTAATATTTACCACCATTCTAAAACTTTGACCCATTTTTATTGTGGGATTTTTTTTTTTTTTTTAAACAAAGTGTCTGTTCCTTCCTCCCCGTCTGCCTTCCGCCCTCACACCGAAGACAATCCCATCATTGAGAGGAGAACGATCCATGCCAATAAAAATCTGCATTCCTGCGCTCCACCAGCCTGACCCTCTCGCCCCGCAGCATTCCATCCACAAACACTTATTAAAACCCAGCATCATGCTCAGCTCTGGACTGCACCAATTCAGCTCTACTGTACTCCAGCCGTTTGTTACTCTGAACATCCAGAAAGCTTTCAAAGTGCTCTATCCAACTTCTTTTCCACGCCATTAGAACAGATTCTGCTGGTCTCCATACCGTTCCCATTGTTCTTTCATTCATTTGTTCAATTCAACATTGTGCCTACTATCCTGCCCAGCTCACACCCGTGCGGCTACATTGTGACCCTTCACCCTTAGATTTGTTTACATTTTAACTCGATGATAGTGAGAAAGAAATAGTGACGAGCTTTCCAGGTGTAACGAAAATGAGTCAGATGTTTGAGCATTTCTGACGCTGGTAGGCAGAGTGACTTCGATTCCAGATAAAGACAGAGATAGCAGCAAAGAGCAAACAAAGGTGCTCCTGGATATTGGGGAAATGTTGGTCTTTAACAGATTCTTTTCTTAATCTAACCTCAAGAGTGCAAAAGCAAGATCAAACATTTTACTTCAAACAAAAATGAGGCCGAATGAGAAAGATCAGTGACTTGGTGACTTTAAGGTGCCCAGAGCTGTAGGTTATACAGCTCTTTTATCTTTTGTCTCATTTGTTCAAAGGAGAATTATTATCATTCCTTTAAATACAACTTTTGCAAGACTCCTTTTAGAGATAAGATGCTTTCTCCTTCTACGAATCCAAACAAGTAAGATTTTTTTAAACTGTTTGTAATCCTCTTGTCATCAACGTTTAACATATTGAGGTTCAGTCCGAAATGGAGGGGGTTTTGCAATTTGGATGAAATAGCTGGTGACCTCCGCTCCTGGTGAGATATGGAGCCGTTTTAAGCGTTTTCTGAAAAACATTTCAGGAGGTAAACGGGTCAACTAAGTTATTTGGAAATGGACTCTTAGCCCTTCCCAGATTGATCGGCAGCAACATTTTTTAAGGTCATTGCTGATGCCATTTTAAATAAAGCCACATAACAAAACTCAAACTTTCAGATCAGCAAAGTTGAGGAATAAAAATGTTGTGGTTGGGAAAATGCCTTCTCTTCTCCAAATTGGATCAAGTTGTGGTTTTACTTTCCCCTCAGACTAACTAGTTCCCAGCACTGGTTCTGAGCAGAAGCCATGTATTGCTGACCAGTTCAAGCTGTTGAGGGTGTAAACAGCCCTCTGATTGTAAAACTGCTCCTAAACACACATGCATGCACATGTTGTCATAGACATAGACAGACGCAAGCAGCTACAAGTGTTCTGCTCCAGCAGATTGAGCTTTAAACTGGACCATCCTCACTGACATTTTAAAGGTCAGAAGATCAATTCTGTCTCCAAATCTACCAGAAAAATCCCATGACTGTAACTACAATGGAGATAATCTAAAAACTACTTGTAATTAATGATTCCCTGACTCTTTGTCGGCCAAACATTCAACTAAAAAGAGAAAACGCAATTCTTCCAGGCAGCCATGTTGGACAAGTTTAGTGTATTAAAATGACCAATTTTAATTCTGAATTGAAAGCTAGCTTGCTTAAAACGGTGTGGGGAGATAAAAATGTACTTGAAAATACTAAGAACCAAGTAAAAGTCTTGAAAAAGTGAGGAGTTTTAGCAGGGGAAAAATCCTCTGTTTATACCATAAAATGTCTTTTTGTGATTTTACTATAGGCTGTTTTGCCATCCGACAAACACAGATGCTGTTCAGGTTGATGACACAAAAATCGACATTTTCTCTTTTACTGCCAGCAGGTCATAATTTCAGATCATAATTTCTCCTGAAAGTATTTCCAGAGCATTAAAATGACAGAGCAGCAAATGAGCCACCTGATTTCAATTAAATGCAGAATATATTTAATCAGCAATCAACTCCTGTACCCAGCAAGATCCTGCATCCACATTATTCACAACAGCTTTAACTGTGTACCAACATGTAGCCTGGTAAGGAAAGGTTTCTTCTCTGTTGTTTATAAGTGTTACTTTATCAAACTTACAGTAGGTCTGCAAATTAGGGAAACAATTCATCTTAATGGATTGATTATTAAAATTATTGTCAACTAATTTAGTCAAATCAATCATTAACATTAGTACACATTCAAAGGCCATTTGCTGAATGAACAACCTACTCAGAGTAGTAATGAACTGTACAAAATATGCACATTTAAGCAGAAAGAACTGAGCTTTTCACATGTTGATGTTAGAAGTATTTTTTAAATTTTTTTAGATGCAGATGAATCTTTTGCTACAAATGACCAAGCGTTCACTAATGGAAGGCTATGTTATATAGCATTTTAGGCAATACAATAAAATACAATATTTATTTTCTAATTCAAAAAATGTATTATTTTGGGGGGTGGGAGGTTTGCGCCTTTAAATGCATTTCAAATATTATGTAAAAAAAGGCCTAAGTGCTGAAATGCAAAATCTTCTGGATGGGCCATTTTTTAACAGATTAATCGTCAGAATAATTGATAGTCAATTACTTATATAATCGCAATTGATAAACAACAAGCTGTTGCAAAGTTTTTGAAGTTTCTCAAACAAATTTGCTGTTTTAGCTCATTATTCAGACTTGATTTCTTATTTTTAAAATCGTTTGTTTTGTTTCCCCTCCTCCAAACACCTGTAAAGATTTGTTGTTATTGCATCTCTGAACATGGTAAATAAGACTATCTACTGCCATGCATTATCAGAGTAGATATTTAACTCCCACAAAGGTCAAAAGAAAGATTATATTCTTTATGGAATCCATCTCTATAAATTTTGGCAAATAACTAACTGAAGTCACGCTTGATGTGGCTGATCAATAACTTTAAATAGCTGCTCTTTATTATTTGTGCAATCTGAAAGTAACGTGACTATTGTCAGACACCACCTGTAAATCTAACCAGCAAACACGCATTCACTCATCGGAACAAATAAATCTTTCATTCCTTCTGTAGCAAAACAAAATTCCATTTACAGAAACATTTTATAAGATATGTAGTCCCTTCTGTCCTACTTTGTGCCTTCTGGTCTTTTAAATTATTACAGCACGATTAGATTTATCACATTTATCTTAACTGTTAACATTTCAATATGCTAATTTTCTATTTAAAAATAGCCACTACTCTTACATATTTGTATTTCACTGGTGAGCATCCTCAGTTTATCCTTGTTGAACAAGCTGAAAAATAGCTGAAAGTGGAACCATAAAGCAGCTATAAACCAGCGCATGCTGGATTATAGCTGCTCTTCCATAAGCAGAAACTGGGAGCAATAAAAGATAAAAACCATATCTGACCAATGATGATGATGCATTGCTGTAAATCTTATCACAATCATTTTTTCCACTGGGTTATTGATGGGTCAGTTCATTTTGATTCAGTTTTTCAGCTCCACCACATTGGAACATAGTGAGAGAGATTTAAGCAACAATCTTATATAGCTTATGTAACTTTAAAATAGTAATTGGATATGATTAGAAATTAACATTGTGGCTTACAGTTATACCCAGTGTTTGCCTACAGTGATTAAAATGTATTTATAGCCCACAGACTGATGGCTACAGAAGTAAAAATAGGACATAATTTAATCTCATTTAATCTGTAGTCCTTCCTGCTCATTTTTCTGGCAGATCAGTAAAAAGAAAAAAATTAAAAATCATCATGCCCATCGACATGCAATTTTACATTATTTGTCCAAAAAGGAGCGGGTTACAAGATATTATGATTTCTTGCCCTTCTGATACTAATAACCTACAAATATTTGTATCTCCCCACACCCAATAAACTCTTACATTAGTTTATCGGGTACATCACTGTTACAGAATGAAATCTTGCTAATGACATCCTGTTTTGGAGACAACATGGTTGGCAATGTCATTTTAGCATAATCAGAAAAACAGATTAAGAAATATGCCTGCTAAATATAAAATAGATTCTATATGAAATATATAGAAAACCGTCTAAAATGCAGAAAAAGCTAATGTGTCATAGTTAATCAGATTCTAGTCCCATGCAGGAATAGGGTGGAAAAGGAGAAGATCATTTTCCCCAATATAAAGTTTAAATAGGATGAATGAATACACAGAAAGATGGATAAAAGCTGGACTGGTTAGGCATCAGAATGTATAAAGGGGTTGATTATACATTCTGATGTATAACCAGATTGTAGAGGTCTTAATTGGTTGGAGAGACTGATAGATGAAAAGGGTGTTTGAGAGGACTAACGGACAAAAGGTTGGTTGGACTGAAGAACAGACATGACTGGCGACCAGGACAAGCTGATAAAAGCCTGATTTAATGGTGGGATTGAATGTTGCCTGAATTAACAGACAAAGGAAGAAGGATGAAAGAATAGCAAACAAAAACCACTATAAAATCCAAACTGCTTGGGGAAACTGCATTTTAAATATTTTTGTTATTCATCACGTAGAATAAACTTTAGCAATACGTTTGCAATACTTAGTTGTTTTTCCATATTTATTCAGACCTGAAAAATACTTGAAACCATTCCAGACTAAATATAAACAATGAACACTAACTGAAAATATAAATAAAACCAATAAAATAATGAAATGAATTAATCACTCGGATTAGATTTGCATCAAACTCTAAACTGAGAACATTTCTGAATCTTCCTTTCAGTACAAATCCCTTGCACCAAGATAAAAGATACTGATGTAGCCGTCTGCAGATAAAGGTCTGCCGTCATTCCGGTTTATCTTTTAGTTGGCCAGATTGCTCAATAACTGATCAGAACTAAAATACAATTGAATCTGTAAGTTCAATATAAAACTACGAAGGGTTATTAGTTGTATTTCTTATTCTGTAGTCATGATCATAGATGGCTTCTTTATTTCAAGGTTTTTGGGGGAATGACACTTAGGCCAAAGCCTCCCTATATGCCCCAAACTGGTGTAAGTCACTGACCCCAGTGCTGACTTCACTCCAAACAGAAAACTTTTTGAAGCAATAAAATCAATTACGTCAGAAATAGAAAAAAAGTCTCAACCCAGTCACAGTGGGAAGGTGTGAAGATGCATGCAGTGTGACTTTGACACATTCTCTGTTCGACCAACAAACTGAAATTGACTAACTGAAACAAGAGAAGGCCAAAAGTCATTTCTATGTCTGTCGTACCTGAAGTCTGGAGGATGTTGTTATTTTGTGCTGAGACGCAGTTTGGCAGATTAGTAAGTGGGCAAACATGTAAATGTGCACTCTCTCACCAAGAGATTTATGCAAAACTGTCCACAGAGACTAACACACATACACACGCACACAGGAATACTGAAAGCAAAAATTGGTTAAGTTCATGCCACAACAAGAGGAGGAAACTTTCTACTTTCCCCACCAAACTCCCTCCACCGCCGCATCTCAAGTCCCCCTCCAATGGGACAAGACAAACCCGTTTCTTCTCCTTCCCTTTCAGTCCCTTTCTCTCACTCCCCTGACTCATTCATTGACACCCAGGCCCTCCACACCCAGGCAACACAAAGCGCACGGGTCCGCCATGTCACCTGCGTGCCCCTCCTCCACACAGGAATTACACAACCACTGAACCTGCCTTCAGCTTTTCCTCATTCCCTCCCCTACAATCAATACAGTCCAGGAGGAGAGCAGGGAGTTTCTTCTGTTAGGACGACAGAAAACGCCCAATAAAGTCAAGAGGCTCAACTTCATGACTGTTGATCCTAAATTAAATGCAACTCATTAAAAACAGATTATATACAAATACAGAACAAGCCCTGCTGCTCTAAAACAAAGAAGTCAAAAAAAACATCTCCTAAAATATGATATTGGATAAAATAAACTAATGGATCAGAAGGTTGCTGAAAAAATCTGAGGGACAATTGTTACAAGCACTGTTTCGCATTTCAATTTCCATTACAGTAAAATACCTTCACACAATTCCTCATATTTTCTGTATGGCTTTTGGTTTTCAATGACAATAACTACAAATACAGAAATTAAATGACAACGACAATCATGAAGGGGGAAATTTAAAATCACAGATATCCAGCAGAGACATCTTGGAAGGGAAGTAAAACAAACAAACAAAAAAAAGGATATTGCTAAAAACACACACAAGAAATGACTCTGTTCACAATATATGCAATGGGTGATTTTCAGTCATACTGGAGAGTTATGTGGAAGGAAAAACTGATAGGGAAAAAGTGCACAATGAGCAGGAATAAAAGGAGTGTAAATAGGACTGCGAAGCAAAGACAATCTGATTATAATGGGGAGATAATTAGAGTCACCGTAGAAACCTGTATCCAGGACATAGGCTACAACTGTTGTATTGTTTTAGTGAAGTCACTCCAGGGACAAAATCAGAACTGTCTTGCCTGGCCCAAGAAAAAAACAAAAAAAACAAAAAAAAAAACACTTGCCTGTTGCTCTTTAGAACAAAGTCCTCTCTTTAGTCAATTCTACATTTGATTTGGAAATCGATTTCTTAGTGTCTGAAGGAGGAGGGGCCAGATTCCAAGCAGTTCCACTGAAAGCTCATAATAATTGTGGAAATTATGATATCTGCTAGTTTTGTTCCTCTACGTTTTATCAAGTAGAGGAAAAGTTAGCGCAGTTGCCAACCAGGAAATTTTAAACAAGCTTTATGGGGATTTTCATATTTTCCAGTAGGACCTCACATGAGCCCACACTGCCAAAGGTATTAATACCTGGAGTAATGAACACGCAGTGAGTGAACTAGTTTCAACTATGGGGTATTGTCAAGAGGGAGTTCAGACACACCTGGCCCAACAATGCAGACAAGTTGAAGGACCCTATTAAAGCAGCCTGGGCTACCTTAACCCCTGAGCAGGGTCACAGGCTGATCACATCCATGCACCTGCGTACAGTAAGCAGGTTAAAGTTGGAGAGACGTTTGAAGAGAGGGAGTGGAGTCCCTAATGACGCCTGTGTCAAACACACTCGAAACTTTCAAGCAACAATAAATAAAGCTGTGTGTGCTACATGGCGGGGGGAGACACCACTCAATAGATTTTTTTTTTTTTGACATAAATCATTTTTCTTATGAGTAAGAAAAAAAAAAAACTTCCACCTTATTGTTTTAAAGTCAAGCATGTTACCCGATCTTGACAGATTTTAGAGCCATTAAAGATGCCGAATTGTTCGTGTTTCAAGTAGCGGAGATGAGGATTAGGATGAAAGCAACAGGTGGGGGCAGTTAACGAGCGTTTTACCTGTACCTCTTCTGCGCCGCTCTCCCGGTCCAGCTCCCCGATATAGTACTGCTCCAACCATCGCCGGGCATTCGGCGAGTGCCGGTGCGGGGGTCCCTCCATCACCTGGGTGAGGTCCTTCCCTGCGCGGCTCCTTATCAGAGCTTCGCCGCCCGGGTGCATCCGCAGGAAGGCGGTTACGTCGTAGACTCTGGTCCCCAGCAGCACCCAGCATGAATCCTTGGTGCTGTGACGGGCCACCTCCCTCTCGGTGAAGAACCTGGGGGACGTGGACGGAGACATCCTGAGTGTGGGGTGTGTGTGCGCGTGTGTGTGTGTATGTGAAGGGTCCGAAAAAATTGAACTGATGACACCTCCTCTGAGGACCTGACACCTGAAGTTTACTGAATCTTCGCAGCGAGCTGCGCTGAGAGTCTCAAAAGGACAGAGGCGCAAGAGGCGGGGTGTTGGAGGCGTGTACGAAAAAAGAAAATGAAGTTTAACTTAGTCATGGACAATATTACGAACAGGTGTGTAGAACAGCCTTACACACCTAACTCACTCACATATGCTGTTGCTATTTGTTTTAAACTATTACCTATTTTAATAGTGATTAAACACATTTAAGCATGACTCAGAAAATACAACGTTCCGTAAATGCAGCATCACATTCAGCGGCACCTGTTGCTTTGAGATGGGTTAAGCAAAATCCAACGATATTGTTTATATATATATATATATATATATATATATATATTCACTAATATATTTTAAAGGCTAACAAATTAACACACCTCACTTATCCACACTTTTGTGTAACATGGGCGGCAACTGAAAGGTGACGTAAGTCGTTCGTAGCGTCATGTCATCATTTCATCAATAAAATAAGCGCGTGCCATCACGTCACCATGAGTTATCATGTTTTTCTTATAGATAAGTATTTATCCTGGTAAAAACATATCGGTGGCGTACCGATGAGCTTTGCTATTTTTATTAGCTCTCGGAAATACGCCTTTTATTAAAATTAAGTCGCTACTCAAATATTGTTTATATATTGGCCTTTTATTTGAATAAACTACTTTAATCAATGTTACATTCGTAAGTATAACTAACTCGGGAAAAGAAGTAGCTAAAACAGCAGTTAATTAGAACATATAGATAGATAGATAGATAGATAGATAGATAGATAGATAGATAGATAGATAGATAGATAGATAGATAGATAGATAGA
>CAEGAE010095209.1:0-43051 GCA_903067095.1 Girardinus metallicus
ACATATATATATATATATATATATATATATATATATATATATATAAAAAAAACAAATTTATAAGCATCTTTCAAGCTTGTTTCAAATCAATAATTCCTCATATTTGATTCCACTTGCAGATTTTTCACCTAGAAAATGGAAAAGAATAAAGAGTTATTGACTTAAAACAAGCTCTTATAAATTGCTGAAAAGTTACTTGCAAGCTAGTTTTGTCTTATTTCAAGCGCACCAAGATATTTGCACCAGAAACTTGACAAAAAATACTTGATAAAATGTTTTATTTCTTGCAGTGTCATTATTTTTTTTGGTTAGAAGTTTTTTTTTTATTAGTTGATCTGAAAACTTAATATTCTTACTCTTTAGTTTTTCTGAATCTCCTGAAAACTTTCTTCTTGTCTCAGTTTACCTAACAAATATATTTCTCCAAGCTACAACCACCTTTCTATAAATTTATTATGAGACAAACAACAATATCCAGGCAGATTGAAGAAAGAGCAACTTTTAAATCAAAGTGAGGACCATTTAAAGCGTCTCGATTAAAGGCCGTCGACTCCCTCCCTCCTCCACAGCCTCTCGTGTTCTTTGTTACTGAATACGTGCAGTAAATACTCGGTTTTCTCCTGGTACCAAAGCAGATAATAACCACTGCAGGTTGATTTCAGCTCGCTGAGCTGATATTTCAAGGCTGCAGCCTTTTAAAATGAAACAAGGAAAACATTACTGATGGGTTTAAGAACAAAAAAAAAAATGTAAAAGTGAAGAACCAATGTCAGAAAATTAGGTTTAAAGACAGAGAGATAAATATGCAAACCTATTTAGTAGTTGTTTCAAGAACTTTATAACTATGTGAAAGACATTTTGTAGATTAATCACACTGAGATGGATGTTTGAAAACCATTTTTCTGTTAATTCTGATCATTTTCCATTTGCAGCTAATTAAAAAAATAGAATAGAACAGCAGACCAAATAAAAACCTCCCTGCTAAAGCACTTTTAAGCTAACGAAACTAATTGGGATGCATGTTCTAATTTACTGAATATGACTGTATATTTGAAAGTGCTATGTTAATATGAAATTTGTTAAGAAGCGCTCCAGACAGTTGCAGAGTCCACACAGTGTTTATAAAGAAGATCCTGGGATTCCTGGATACTTGATCATTCTTATAAGAACTGATCAGTTACTGGCTCGGATCCACCGTTTAAAAAAGTCTACAAGAATTCAAGTTGATGCCAGTTACGTACATCTTTCAGGGATTTGCCTGTTGATTTGAGATGAAGTAAGAAAATTTGAAGGCAGTCTATTATACACCATGCTCAGACCTGAACCTTCAGAGTCACATAAAGACAGTTATAAAGTCAGCCTTCGATCACCTGAAGAGCATTTCGCCGCTGCAACACAGAGTTCCTTTAAACCAAGACTAAAAACTAACCTGTTTAAAGTTGCTTTTGAATCACAATTAATGAAATATAATTAATGAAACATTTGCCAACATATTTGATGCGTATTGATGATTTTAAAGGTGAAGAAACTTCACCATCAACATGGTGAAGTTTTGATAGTTTTCTGTTTTTTTGATGGAAAACACTTTGTGTCTTACAAATAAACTTAATTGATTGATTGGTACCACTGGTACAGTTAAATACTTATTTCCATTGTGTCCAACTATGTCCAAAATCGTCTTCTGACCATAAAAGTTTTCTCCTGAAGACATTTAGATGGTCTACGCTTGGCGGTGAAGATTTTTACTTCTTTCTTGGTCAACACTGGCTAAGTCCATGTTCAAGATAAAGTTCCTTCATTGTGAAACTGTGGATTTTTTCTGGTCATTCTAACCAATTTTCTTTCACCTGAAGGTGACAGTTATTATGTTATTATGAATTATGTTTGTTAATTGCTACGGAAATGGTGTGATTCCTTTGCTTCTTGGTGAGGTAGGTTTTCCAAAGTATATGTATGAAGTTGTGCCTTCAGTTCTTGCTTTTGAAAATGTTTAAACTTCCCTGTTGTCTTATTGCTACACATTGAAAAAACAAAATTTCAAATAGGTCTTTAAAAGTCAAAATTAATACTTTAAGTTGTCAGTGTTGGCATTTAAAACAAATTGGCAGATCTACAAAACCTTATGTTAGTGAAATTTGAAGGTTTTCTTCATGTTTTATTTTCCAGCATGCACCTTGTTTTTTTTGGACTCTACAAAAATAGAAACACATTCAGGTGAAATCTGGAGGAGAAGAGCAGCTCTGAGTTGCAAGCTGGAGCTCTGGTCTGCTTCTGCTTCACATGAGCAACACATAAGGAGAAGGCAGATGGCACGGGCAAAAAAAAGTCTTCCCTGCAGCTCTTTCCCTTTGTGTTTGCCTGAAGGTGCCCTGATTCAACGAATGAGAGACAAGAAAAGTTATGCGGAACAATAAATTTGTGTCTGCTTTTCGACAAAAAAAATGCACACTGCATAAATATAACCTCCATTTTCTCACATCCCTCTGACCAGGAGGGGGCAGTGTTACGTCACCGATCCGCTGCGATCCAAAACTAGCCCAACTTGTCCAAGATCCTGCACTGATTGCTCTCCTCGTCTGCGTTGCTGCTGCTTGGACTCAAAAATAATTGAATTCTATTCAGATAAGGTCTGGCAATATGAATGCAGCTACTTAACAGAGATCAGAGGGTTTGTTTGGGTTCAAACCAGGTGGAAACCCTCGAGACACCCGTTAGTTTAATTGCTTCTGTGCTTTAAATTACCGGATTGCCTCCAATATGCAAATTCTTATAGGACCACCGTGAATCCAGACTTGCATGAGATTTGATTTGATAGTCGAATCACATCGAAAAGTCTGCAGCTGCAGTTTTATTCTTCAGAGTAAGACTGAAGAATGAAACTGCAATAATGTTGAATTGATTATACAGCACATTTTCAGAAAATAATGCGGTTCATGTCTCGACAAGACATTGTAGCGTTTCGACGTGAAAATCATGTTCGAAGTTACCAAATGATTCCTTTAAAAGATGGAAAGAAAAACTCACAGATTGAAGCACAAACTTTCATGTGACAAAATCCCTAAAATAAGATGTGAATGTTTCATTTACATTTCCTAACTAAACTATCGGTACTTCTTGATCTCCATCACCGTTAAACATTTGTAGACATTTTAGGTTTCTACACGTTTTACTCATCTAGAGGTTGAAATTTATGTGCAAATAACTCTAGTTCATCAGTGATCAAAGTCTTGTCTTCCTCTTGTATTTGTTTTCATTATGAATGAGCGCAAAACTTTTCTGATATGTTGAAAAAAAGAAAACGATTTCGCAGTTGCAGTGTTTTCATTGGTAATTGAAATCAAACACGAGTAACTTTGTTCTTGCGATAAGTCAACAAAAAAAACACGCCATGACATCCTTTTACCACTTCTTGTCTTCTTTTTCATGGTGAGAGCCAGTAGCAACACCTGGATGTTGCCTCAAAAAAAAAGTGCAAAAAAAAGTGTTTTCCATTGCAGTTTTGCAAAATAAACCAATTTTAATACGGTCCAAAAAACACCACATCCTAGCACCAAAGCTTTTTAATCAAAAAATTTTGTTTTTTTATCCGAATCTGGTGTGTTTCCATTAAGCAAATTTATTTTCGTAACTCCAATTTGTGCAATTATGTGGTCAATGGAAACTTGGCTATTGACTTGCATTCTAACATCTATATCATTTGTCCTGAACTAACCCATGCATCTCTGCCTCCAAGTTTCTGGAAAATGATTCTCCTCCTCTGTCTCAATCGTTTACAGCTTCTAGTATGATTCCTTCCATTTTAGTTGTATAACTTTAACCCTCAAGATGTTGTTCAGTAATTTCTTGGATCAAACCACTTAAACCTTCGCAGTACAGCTGGATTTATTCTCAGATTAAATTACACACTAGTGGAGATTAACTGTGTGTCTAGAAAGGGTTAAAAATAACAGCAAATACATTTCTTGATATGAAGAAATGTTTTTTTGGGAGTTTGAGGGCCATGGAGGGGAAAAAAAAGGTGTCTGGTGGATCTACATCTGCTGCCACATGAACAAACAAGCCAGCGTAATACTGACTGGGAGTTTTCAGTCACATCAGTTGGTCATCACATCCTCAAGCAGAAGAAAAGTCTCAACTGTTCATTAACTTCTCTGCACAGAGCCTCATCAAGGCTAATCTGAACAGGGGCACAGTCAGAGCTCTGAGTGTGCGTCTCTGCTCCCTGGTGGGTGTCGGGTGTCTGCCAACCCAAAACGAACGCCGCTTTGTTTCTGATGTTTACCACAAACTGCAGAGGAGACAGCCACTTCGGGTCCATACTGTCTCATTAGGCTACACTTTATACTGTAAATTTCTCCTTATTTATTCATGCAAAATCCATAAACGTCACATTCATTTTATGCTTTAATGAGGCAATCGAAGCGTGAAATAAAGAAACGTTCCAACAGTGATTTGGGTAAAAAGTCGTTGCATCTCAAAGCTGCACTGTGCAACTTTTCTAAAAGTTTTTTTTACTTATTTGTTAAAACCATCATATAGATACATGATCTGTGAAGAAATCAAGCTCCTCTGCCTCCTCCATGTTGTCCTACTGCAAAAATGCACCGCTCGATCAAAAATAACCAATCAGAACCAGGAGGAGGGCCTTAGCGCTGTCAATCATGCTTAGGTATGTGAGTTGAGTTTACATATGGGTGTTCAAACAGGACAGCAATCCAAAAGAAAACAGTAAAGCCCGATGTATTCAACACACTCAAGAATTTTAAAGTATGAATCTATTGTCCTAATCCATTGCCGTAAATACAACTGAACTGTTTGTAAAACCCGTAAGATAATTAGCAGGTTTACATTGCCAACTTTTGTTCTTATATTAACTGCCCACCTTAAAAAAAGGATCGGTTGTCTCGTCTGAAACACTCCCACCTCTTTGTTGCTCAACACTATCTAGAGTTTATACATCTCAGCTGCTCACATCGTCTGCCAACAAAAAGGAAGCGTCGCACTCTGACGAAGCTTCACCTTCCAACTTCTTCCTGTGAGCCGCTCTGCACAACGCTGATGCAAGAGCAGCTCAGGACTGTCTCTCTCCAGGCTGCTCATTTTACAGCTAATTATGTTACAAACCTGTAGCTAATTAGCATAATTAGATGAGAGACGCTACAGCAGGTGTTTTTAGACTTAGACCCGTTTACCAGACTTTTGTTGTTGCTTCAACACATAATTCATGATTTTTAATACAATAGGTCTCTTATTAGAGTTTATAAAAATGCTCAGATGTAAATAACGTTTGATGTTTCATTAAAAACTGTGCTTTACAATACATTAATGCAACGCAAACAAAGAGAAGGAATGGAATAACATGACAAATTTAATAAATCATCTTCTCAAAAATGTTTAAAATACAGAAATAAACTTTCAAGAACTTGTTAAATTGTGAGGTTTCATTAAAAACAGTGTTTTACATTACAATAAATAGAAAGATGGAAGTAACGTGACAATTTTATTAATCATTTTCTCAAAAATGTTTAAAATATCGCAATAAAGTTTGAAGAAAAATTGCTAAGAATTAATATTTATGTCTTTACAACTAATACTAAATGAAGTCTGGACATAATAAATCCTAAATAGTTTATGTAAATTGTGGTAAAGTGCCACAAACAAATTATCTTGTAACAAATTGCTTCAAAGTACTTATTTATTACCCAACAATGTTTTTTTTTTATGTTAAAATAGTTAAATAATGATTCATATTTTAATCATAATGTGGCACTTTTGGCCCTCCATAGAAATACGCTCTATATTAGGATAATTAGTTTGCTTTAGAAACTTTTACTGCAACATCCCTGTTCCAGTAAAACCCCAAAAAACAAGGACTTGAAGAAAATTAAGTCCTTTTACAATGAGAAAGCATTATTATAATCCTCTAATATAATCCAAATATTAAAGATTTGAGATCCTGAAGTCACGCCTTTTCCCGTCTCGGCCGTTACCTGTGAATGCCTGAACGTTCATAAGCGGCTAATAAAAGTCTCCTGTTTAATCTTGTTGGGAGGGAAATGGACAACGCAGGATCCTCCACTGCGCTGGTGACGAATTTAACTCACTACTTCTGCAATAATCAGCTCCTCATGAGGAATGAGAATTAGTTCTGTGGGCTTAATCTGAACCGTCTCAGTGCTACTGCACTCCAGAGAGGGAAACTGTCACGATGCCAGCTGGAGGCGTCAGACTGAGCCAGGAGTTTCCACGTACAACAAGGTAATAAAAAAGCTCTGGCACTTCTGAATGCTATTCATTTCGTTTTTAGAAGAGGTGTTGAATTTGAGCCAAGGAAATTCCAATTAGCTGGTCAAGGAGCAAGTTGGACCAAGTGGAAAAAAAAATAGCCAGTGTTAGTAATTACTTTTACATTACTGACTGTCATATTGTGGACTTGTAAAGGGTCCAGACACAGAGCGGTTCTGAAGAAGTGAATGACTTTTAACAGGAAAACTAAAATCAAAACTGAAGAAACTCAGGACCAGTTAGCATGGAGCTGGTTTGCTTAAAACTAACATGAGGTTTTATTCTGTTAATATCCAGATTGTTTTGTTCAGAGTAGATGGCTGAAGATGTGGTCAACAAAGTAACATACACAGCTATGAACAGAAGAGGAACTGATAAAAATAAATGATTCTGATCTTGATCTCAGAATTCTGACTTTTGATATCAGAAAATTAAAATCAGAATTCTGAGAATAAAAGTAAAAATTTTGAGATTAAAGTCAGATTTGTACAAATGCCACTGTAGGCAGAAAAATAGAGAAAATTCCAACAAAAGCTCAAATGTCGAGAATCTCAGAATTTTTTTTTTGAAAAAAATGTGGAAGTTTCTGAGATCCAAAAATCCAAAATTTGTAATAGAAAATAAATAAATAAATAAATGTGAGATTTCAGAAATCTCAAAATTTCTGAAATTTTCTAGAAAAACTTGGACATTTCTGAGCTAAAAAAGTCTGAAATTTGTAACAAAAGAAATAAATAAATAATTAAAATAAAAAAATAAATTAATTTTTTGACTTTTCAAGCTCTGAAATGCTCTTGTTTTTTCTAGAACGTTTGAGATTAATCTCAGAATTTATGAGTTAATCTTCCTTTATTTCCTGTGTACAGTATAGTGGCCTTAACACGCCGTTGTAGATTAGAGTTAAAAAGTCAGAATCATTTTTTCTTTTCAGTGGCATCTTCCATACTTATGTTTGTGATGGTTGGACAGAAAAGCATTTTTCCTGGTATTCGTTCCAAAAAAACCAACAAACAAAAAAAAAAGTTTGTTGGTTTTTCTCACCACATGACTTTGGATGTATTTTCCTTCTTTGACACATTAATTACTGCACAGAGGCAAGAGAAATGTTTTGTAATTTGCGAGTTTGTAAGTCGACTGATGTGTGTGAGCCGATTTTAGCAGGGTGGGGTACAGTTTTTCGTCTTGGCTCTAAAATAAAGAGCTGTGTAACACATCAAAGCGTCTCCAGCCAAGACCCCAGATGGTCCCGACGTGGATCAGGCTGTGGCCTTCTGCTGATCATGCAGCTCTTCAGTCTGAACTAATTGAGCAGTGGCTTCTCCAACTTGTGTTTGGAAGACACTCAGCAAGCATAACGAATAACTAGAAACAAGAAAACGGCTCATTTTTAAATATGATTATGGTGGAGAAAGGAGTCAGGCAGAAAACATGGTTTTCAATCCCTTGAAGTGTTAATTCATTCTGAAACAATGCAGCGGATTCATTATGTTATCCTTCATGCAGCCCTTGATATTCCTATTTTATTTTTTTTATGTAAAGCCTCTTTACAGAAACCCAATCCAGGGGAACACATTACAATTAGAGCAAATTATTCCAACCAAACACATAAAAAAGTAATTAATAACCTAAAAATGAACAGAATTTTGTTGCCAATCTGAAATTTATTGGCAGTTTTTATTTGCCAAAACCAAACTCAGCCTCTCCCAATGTTTTTTCAACAACTGTAGTAACTTAACGTTATTCAATAAACGTCTAAATCATCCCAATCATTTACTAATACAGCTCTGGAAAAAATTTACAACTTAAAATGATCAGTTTTTCTGATTTTACTTTTTGTAGTAAATCCAGGTTTATGTGTGAATAAAATGAACATTGTTCTTTTATTCTATGAACTACTGATAACAAGTGTTTGAAATTCCAATCAAATATTTAGTATTTATTAGCAGAAAATTAGAAATGGTCAATGAAAAAGCAGATGCCTCAAATATACTAATGTTTTAACTCAGGAAGAGTTCAGAAATTAATATTTTGTGGAATAACTGTGACATTTTCTTAATTGTTTCCAGAGATGTCTATTCATTTGTGGATTAATTTGCCTTTATTTCTTTGGATCTGTGCAATACTCCAGTTATTAAACAAGTCATCTGGTTGGCATTTCACATCAGAAACATTTAAACATTAACGTGTATGTTAGTATCTGGTTATAACTATGTGAATTGATGTTAATGAGAAGTACTGGGTTGACTGGCTGCCACTAACTTGATTTTGTTTTTGATGAATAACCAATGAATCTGTACAACTTCCCTTCATACATGTAGCCCAACTTCAACGTCATCAAACCGCAGCAGCAGATAAATTTGTTTAACTGACCATATTGGACAACAGTTTCAGACATGCGGCATGTTTTGAACTGCCAAGAATAAAAGCGCAATCTGCTCATGAAATTTCATCTCTCAGATGGTGACTGGAGTTGAGCTTTGGGTTTTCAGCCATGGAATATGCTGAAGTTTGGATTCTTGGATCTGATTTGAAAAACAACATCTGCAGGAAGGGAGGATGCTGAGCTCCAGCCTGCCTTCCTCTCTTCCTTCTGCACGCATCTTTGAGACTGTCGAGCAGTCACAAAGTCAGTCCGATCTAAATCTCTCCCTTGTTAAAATCTCACACTTCCTCTTCCCTCCTCAATCCCCTCAAAGCTGTGTACCGCGGAGCAAAGTGCCTTGTTAGATCGGATCTGGTGCTGGTTATCCTGTCATATCCCCCCTACTTACAAAGCCTGGATTACACAATTAAATTCTGCAGTTTTGCATTTCAAAGCTTAAGTCCTTCATCACGGTGCAAACAACACGCAGAATTACAAACATGAACAACAAAAAAAACTTCAGCAATGCCGACAAAATGAGGGTTTGTCTCATGAAAAATGTCTGAAGATGGTGATTGTTTGGCGTCGCAGCTCTTCAGCTAAAAACTTTATCAGGATTTGTCATCTTTCCTCCCCCTTTAGATCCTCAGCGACGATAAAATGATGATTCGTGCCCCAACTCACCTAAAGTTGCATCTCAGTTTCTCTTTTTAAAAACGGAGACAAAACGGTGGGAAGCAATAAAAGAATATAATGGAGAATTTCGTAATAACTGGACATGACATTCAAGGCTGCCTCTACAGAAGAAGCTTGAATTATCAGCTGAACATGCACCCAAAGTGAACAGAGTTTATAAGGAAGCCTCATCACAATACACCTAGAATCTAAATTTGAACTAAAACCTCCGTTTTCTTTTACTTTTTTAACAAAAAACCCACAGAGGAAAATCCTCAACCCCATGTTGTAATTTGACTGAAACTGTGTGGCAAAATGATTACCTGTCCTCCTGAGATCAGATAAGGTATTATTTTAGATTAAATAAATAAGGGGTGGTATAATTTTGTTTTATGAGTTGTAATAACTTAGCATCAAATGTCAGCTTCCATTGATGAACTTTTTGTTTTTTAATCAATATCAAGGTAGAAAATATATGGTGTTAATGAAAGAAAAATAAAATCACAAAGCTAAAAAAGAAAACAGAGAGTATTGTGTTGCAGAGAATGAGTGTTATTAACTGTGTGCATATGTATGTGTATGAGAGAGATAAACTTTAAAACTGATCCACAGGAGGAAAATCACATTAAATATTTATGTGAATTACTTCTAGAACAAACTGTCTATGTCACTCAGATAAGTGACACCAATGAGAGAAAAAGAAAAAAAAAACCTGTTGCAAATTGTTTGCATCTGCTAAACTTGATGGACATGAATTCAATCTGCATATTGAGCTAGAAAAAAAAAAAGGAACAAAAAAAAGCTGAGTCGTATAAACATTCAGAAAAACAGAACAGGTTGGTGAATTCCTCCTGGATTTATTTTTCATTTAATTAATTTCTTTTAAAGTGGTTTCACGTAATTTTAACAGCGGTGGCTGTCATTCATTTTTATTATTTTATTATTTTTGTTGAATTAGGCGAAGGTGCAGATCCTGGCACTCTCGCAAATAAAATCAAACACTTTACAGTTGTGACATCATGTCAGCTGGCATATCAACCACACCAGCATGTCCTTTTTTTAAAAGAGAAATATTTTAATTTTCCATGTTTTAGAGCTGAAATTGTGACTTCTGATTATCCAAACAGAATTTTAATGATTCGCTGTGACTCATGGGATTTTTTCCCCCCTTTGTTTAATTTTGCCTCCCTCCTAGTATTTGGCAGGAAAAAAAAAATGCAACAAAAGAAAAAATCTAAATAAATGTTGATTTTATTTCTGGCATCTTTATATGGTTTTTTGCATAATCTAAATTCTCTCTTCACCACCAGCCAGTCCTGTCCATCTTGGCTGCTCATAACTTATTCTGCGTCCGAGTTCCTTTCCCCTGAACATGTTACTATCTCCCCCTCCTAGCCGTATTTTCTTTTATATTCTGTCAATTTCTGATCCTTTAATCCCTCCTCTCGGCATCGGAATTGTGAGTTTCCCATCCGCAGCCTTCCGTGTCAGTTTCCAATGATGATCACAGACAATGGCTCACAGTAACAAACGTTGACCCAGCCTTGAGGACAGCCGCGTTGGTCAGGATTTTGAGTCTTCTCTTGTTTAATCTGCGTTTCATGATGCCGTTTGGCCGCACTGTGACTTTGTGACCATTTGTCCTCTGCCGTCCCACCTCCTCCTGGTCGACCTGTCATGTTTATGTTCCCGGGACCCGGTGGCGATGAATATCCTGTCCCCAGCATCCAGGCACAGGCTCATCTACATGCACATACTCTTGCCGCCGGCGAGTGATTTGCAAGCCTGTGCAGCAACTTCCACGAATCCATGCATGTGTGAATGTTGAATCCGGTGAATAAAGAGAACGCGGCCACCCAGCGGGGTCGTCTGGAGTTTTATTTATTTTTTTCTTCTTCTTCCTTGATACTCCCCGGTGCTCTGAGGAACACTGACCCCGACGGTTTTCTCACAAGCCGGTGCTGCCATTGATCACTTCACACACAGTAAACAAACAACGTCCCCCATCATCCCTTGCAGCGGCGTCGAGCCGACAGACTTCTGGGCTGCGGCAGGAAGCTGGGCTCATAATCATGCGTTATCCGGCAGAGCTTTGCTTTATACAGATAAAACAGGACCACAGTGTATGAAATAAATCACATGGAGAATATTTATTAAATCTGCAGGTGTTATCACCATGGAGTAAAGAACACAGAGCTTCTGAATCCCTGCAGTTTCCTTTGGCAGCAGATGAAAAAAATGCATTACCTTTAAAAATCAAGCAGCAACTTATTTATTCATGCATTATTAAAAAGCTGCTGTGGTCAATGAGGTTGATAATGTTAAATGCTCAGGGTTTTGTATTTCACCTGCATATCGTGAGCAGTTTAAAGAAGTCTTTGGAACACATTTACTTTCATCCGTACTTGAGATCCGGCTTGATAAAGTTATCTCTGTGAAGGATGCAAGACTCCGTAAGAGATTTGATTTCTGGAGAAGCTCGCAGTAGGAAAGAGTTTAGCTGATATACTTAACACCTAACTGATAAAATAAAAGCTAAAAAAACGCTATATTCTTTGCATTTTATTGGGATTTTGTGTTGTAGAAAAGTAGCGTGCATTCTAAAAGGGAAAGAAAAGGATATAAATTTTAATATTTATGCAAATAAAATTGTAAAAATGTTAATGTGCATTAGTTTTGAGCCCCCCGAATCAACACTTGGCTCAACCACATGCGTTTTGTCGGATGTTTCTACCAAACTCTGGTCTTGAGACCAAAATGTCTTAATCTGTTTTTTTAAGGTTATTCAATCATCAGATAATTTATGGAACTTCTTTGAAAAAAATCCTTCTTTATAAATGTGAACTGTAGATGCTAAAAGTACCGTTAGCATCTGTGCTGCTGCAGCATGTTTAGCATTAAGATGCTATTTTAGTCTTGAACAGCTTTACTGACAGGCTAACTGCTTTTAGCACAACAATAATCTTTACCAGTGTCCCATCAAAACATTTTTTGAAGCAAAAGTTAACCCGCAGTGGGGTAAAAGAAGACGTTTTGTTGTCCATTGCCGTTTGTGAATGTCACTTGCACGCCAGATATACGGTTGTACCAGAAACGTGCAAATACAAAGGTTCCAGCTGGAACAAAGTGCGACTGTGTTAAAGTTTTTAACTCATAAAAATAGATGCAATTAATGAATCAAAATTACAAGTTATAGTCCCGGACCTAATTAACAAAAAGTGTGAATTTGGCATATTTTTACAGCTAGAAATGAAAGATATGCTTATGGCAATGAGTATTGACAAGAAGGCTGCAGCTCTGCTGAATCCATCTCCTTATACACACAGTCACAAAAGGCCGACATGATCTCAACTGCTCTGTGTTCATTAGCAGGTGGATAATGAAGTCCAACTGAAATCATTTGAAGATGGCAAGCTTTAACATTCATTTATTGGCAGAAAACCTTTTAAAGCTCTTGGTTTTAGTTCACTCCGGTGGGATGGATGGCTGCGGCGCTGACCTCACAACTTCTCTTGTGCTTCCTGTTGTTGATGCAACTCCGAGTCATTGATTCAAGCCCCACCACCTGCAGGTAGGCAAACTCATTCCTGATGACACCAGACTTTATCTAACACATAAATATTTAAGTGAGCTGAACACAAAGGCAGAAACTCCAATGACAGCTCCATTTTCAGGCCCCCGCCACCCCCAAGGATAAATTACCTCTGAAGGCAAACTTTCTCAAAGATTGTGGGAACTACAGATAAACAAAACAATCTATAATTAAAGCATCTGCACCGTAATTAAAACCTGCGCTATCGGTTTTCCCTGACAGCATGATACAATGCTTTTATATTATTAAAAAAAAAAAAAAAAAAAAAAAAAAAAAGAAAGAAGGAGCCACATTGTGATTTTTGTTGCTTTACTCCTGGTGTTGAGATTAAATATAGTTTCTGTATTTTTCGCTGCTTTGTGATTGCAAGCGAGGTGACAGTGTTCTTTTTGTACGCCTAATTGCTCCCTGGGTTGCTTTCTTCCTCTCCTCACAGCGATGTCTCCCGTGATAAAGACGGATCAGCCTTGACGAGAGGGACCAGCCGCTCCACTGTTTTCACTCTCGACTCTTCCGCGTTTGACAACGTAATTACGAAAGACAAGGAGCTGTGCAATTAAAAGGCAGCGGTTGGTGACAGGAGGAGCTTTAATAGGAGCGGCGCAGCAAAGACGAGACTCAACAGGGGCGTTCTCGGAGAGGACGCGTCCCAATGTTTCGACAGATCTGGCAGGGTACCAGGTAGACTCAACTTTACAAAAAAATGTTTTTAATAAAAATCAAGACACCTGATGTTTTGATGCTCTCTCCTGTGATCTATGCTACTCTGCAAACACATTGGCTTCAATGTGGGCATTATCAGTTGTTTGTCATGGCAGGTTGATAAATATTTTCCCACTGTTTATTACATTACATATAACCGAGTATTACAGTGGATTATGGTGCGGCTAATGAACTTAATGAGTTTTCA
Organism: Girardinus metallicus; assembly: GCA_903067095.1. NCBI lineage: Eukaryota > Metazoa > Chordata > Actinopteri > Cyprinodontiformes > Poeciliidae > Girardinus > Girardinus metallicus. The sequence goes on from CAEGAE010095209.1 coordinate 13,825, forward strand.
TCGTGACTCATAAAGCATCTTCTAAATTGATACTAGAGGTTAATAAACAGAATTCTGTGTTTATTGGTTATTTAATCTTGGTTCAAAATGAGATATACATGATTTATGTTGGAAATTCAGTGCTGTACTTCATCAGGTGACTTCATCAAGTAGAGATGTTTGTTTTGAGTTTGCTGCTCAATGGTGGCAGCAGATCATCATTCTACATTTATATAAACAATTGCAATACCAACACAGCAGAAACAAGATATTCATGTTTTTATGGATGTTTTCTGGATCTAAACCGTCAGTTTCAACCTCACAGAGGAGGGAACACCAGCAGTATTTCTATCATTTTATTAGCAACCTTAGTTGTAGCAAATTAGTTTTTTTTGTAGAAGATATTGCACGCAATTTCAAAAATAACTTTATGACATTGCTTGAATGCTCTGTGTATGTGCCTCTGAGGTTGCATTCAGAAGTAATAATGCACACAAAGTGTAAAAACAGCCTCAGATCAGTTTAAAACCACGAGTGTGTACAACTGTCACCTGCAATATGTCTTTTTAATGAACTTTGTCAGCTCAAATGGCGTGAATAGACAGGAACAGTCTAATTTTTTATAGTACATTTCTTAGTTTTTTTTCTAGCAAATCTGCTACTTTTCAAACTCAGAAATTTCCTTGTTTTTGCTAGAACATTTCTGAGATTTTTTTTTGACTTTTCAAACTCAAATTTTCCTTTTTTGTTTTTTTTTGGAGAAATTAAAGACATTTTTTTTTTTTTGGCAGACACTTATTCCTTTTATTATCTACAATACCCCCAACATGCTGTCCTAGTTACTCAACCATTGTGCTAAACATATAAATATTCACCTTTATATTATTTTAATATGCCACCCTCTTCCTTAGAGTGTGGTTTGGTGCTCCCTAGTGGCCAAAAGCATCATCAGAAGAAAAGAAAATATAGTTAATCTAAAACGATGACGCTGTGTTGCATTTCTGCATGCAAAAGCTGAGATGACTAAACTACCAGCAGGCAGACATGTCCATTGTGTGCTTACATAAGGACACACAGACATATGCAACACACACAGGAGGGTGTGCTTTCAAATCGGTGAGTGTGTACAACTGTCACCTGCAATATGTGTTAAATCTGAGTAATTATTGCCTTGCCTCTGTTTTTATGCTAATGTGTTCATGTTCAGCATAAATCCCAACCATAAATTTGACCCTTTAATGAAGAAAAATGACTAAGTTGTGCCTGCACACCTTGTTAGGCGAATAAAACGACTTCAGCTTCCACTGGGTAACATGCCTTCCTTTCCAATGGAGCTCTCTATCACTGGTAATCAATAACCGTCAACCCACGAGAGCGCTACGAGTTTCAGCCATCCCAAAGTTTTCATTGTTCTGCTAAACTCCTCTGAGCCACAACTGCAGATTAATCAGGTGTTTGGTGCCAACTCTGCTTCTCTAAACTAATTATTTAACTTTAGCCTGCTTTCCACTTGGAATTAAATTAAGCTAAATAATAATAAAAATAATACACACTAAAAGGATAATTATAAGCTGATGAATGAAAAACTCAACAGGAACATATGTAAACTCTTGGTAAACTTTGTTTAGATCCACGCCTCTACCATGCACTAAACAGTCCACCCACTAAACACACGAATAATATTCCACCCCTTCAGCATGATTATAATCTCATTTCATGATTGAGCTTTCTTGTTTATCTGCAGCTTTTTGAGACGCAATAATTGTTTGATTTTGAAAAACAAAACAAAACAAAAAAAAGCAAATGACGACGCCTTGGGTTGCGAACGCATCCAGAGACGAAAGGACGGCGAATATATCAGTCATTTTTACGTCAATAAAAAGCATTCTTTGAGCTCGTTTGCTGCTGTCAATGGTCTTTTATTTTGAATGTCTGTCATGGCTTTTCAAATTCAAACAACAACAAAAAAAGAAAAAAAGTAACAAGAAAAACACGCAGCCTTTCCCAAAATTAATCTCTGTGATTGATGTGTATTTTTCCACCAGCCGATGACTCAGTGAGTCCAGACTGATTTCTGGGGGGGGGGGAGAAACGCTGAAATTGAAAAGTTTCCAAAAGTGATGATAAAAAAGCAATCTGTGACCTGCTCAGTGTGGACCTAATGGGAGCTGTCAGAGAGGTGAAGTCGGTCGGCTTCAGAGTACAAAGAAGTAATTGGAAATGATGAAACGTCAAACAGAAACAAGCATATGCATAAATAAGATAAACTCACTCACTGACTTTGTCACATCTGACCCAAACTTATTTAGTCTGGCCTTAGGTTGCAGCTGTTTTTTATGTGTTGTAGTGTCCTTGTTTTAACTGTTTTTATTTATTTTTTACACTCTGAAGGTTCGATGTGCATAAACACACAAACATGTATTTAGGCCAGAAGGTTGACGCATGATTTTAGGGATTGAACAATGAAAGTCGCACTTTTGCTTTCTAAAACATTCACATATAAAGCAGATATTAAAATTGTGTTTGCTGAGTAAAATGCTTTGGATTAGGTTAATCAGACCCATTAGGTAAATAATCAGCATCACTTTTTCACCTTTTATCAAGTCACAGCTACATACTTTAATGCACTTTTAAGGACTTTTATGTAAAAAAAACAACACAAAGTTGTCATTATTATGAAGTGGAACAAAATTATACATATTTTCATGAAAAATACACCGATTAGTGCAGGCTTTGTTTTGATTTACTCTTAAATCCAGATTCCGAATAAGAACAGCTACAAAATGTAGCCTGTGGTTGGGCAAAGCTAGTAGAGTAACGACTCAAGACTTTCTGCTATATGCGAACTGAAAGGTTATTCTACAAAGAAGTACATAACGCCCCTTTCATATTTTTATCTGTAAAAAACATGCACTACTTTGTGATGTCCTTTCACATTAAATCCATATAAAAGTTCTTACATTTTTAGTATTTTAGAGAATAAAAATTTGACTTTACCATAATCTGTACTTGAGGTTATGCTGAGTTCATACTGTTCCCCCTCTGGTGGGACTGCCTGCATGTCTTGTGGCTCAAACATTTCCTCTGAAGTTTGTCTGGGGATTGTTTCCTGCAACCAAGAAAACAGATTCAAGACACAGTAAACAAGGGAAGCTCCACATTATAACCAGCAGGTGTAAACAGAGCAACTCCAGCAGGTCAACTTCACTCCGCATTCCTTCAACTGCATCTTCTAAAATGAGCATCACTACAAACAGAGCCCAGTTCAATCCCAGCCGATACCACCAGCGTGCTTTACGCTGGTTTCCCCCGGTGTATTATAAGCCTGGCGGGCCACCAGGCTTTACTTGTGCTCCCACCAGGCTAAGCATTGCTTATTTTTTTAAGGTCTTTTTAAAATGCTTGCCTTTTTTAAGACTTTATAGTTGGTGTACAGGTATTAATCTTCTAATCTTTTAATAACACATAATTATCAAGTGGATGAATGACTGACCTAACACCGGGCTTAGCAAGTTTTCTGGTAGAAACCTTGTTTATGCTCGTCAATCTTTACTAAAAGACCACAAACTTAAGACGTCTAAAACTCCTTCACTGTTCCATCATATTTATCCTCATTTCTATGGACAGTTTAGAAATTATTCAGACATATTTTCAATCCAAAAATGTTTGCTTGTTTGTTACGTTTTCCACAGCAAAAACTCAAACGTCATCGCAGCTGCGTAGGTGTGTACATGCCTTGCAACCACCGAGTGACTGAAGCCACTTATTGAATCACATAAACTGTGTGGTTATTAATCACTCCATGTGTGAATCATACTACAACGTAAGAGTTTCACTGCAAAGACACGGCGCTAAGTAAACTGACAAATTACCAAGAGTTGGACATAATGACAATGAATTAAACATTTAAACATGTTTAGACGTTGTTTGTTTTTCCCAGCCTACCTCCCACTGGTAATTGCTTTCTAACCGCTGCAATTTAACACAAGTTTTAGCCGTCCCAGGAGATGCCACTTCTTCATTTAGTCATTTGAAATTCTATTTTTAAACACATATCCTGCCCCGCTCCCCGCTGATGTCTCTCCCCTTGCCTGAAGTTATCTCATCTTAAAGAACGGAGGAGTGATCGCCCCCAGAAGATTGAAGCCAGTTTCCATTTCCGTTGAAGGAGCTCGTGGTCTTTGAAGCAAGCAGAAGGAAGAGAAATGCGTCTTTGTACCATGCACTCCAGCAAATTAAAAAGTCAGACGTTGGCGCTCTGGTGTGTTTGAAGTCTCTTTTTTTGAGCGTGGGCATAATGTTCTGAAATATTGTAAAGATCAGATACATGTCTGCAATGCTACACTGTTCAACCCTTCCAAACAAGACAGATTAGTTTGTTTCCAAACTAACTAATATCAATACCACATCGGTATCAGTACAGCACTGATATTAGCTTGGTAAGATTCACACTTTTGTGTCAGATTCCCTCTTGAATTTGTTTTTAAGTTTTGTAATTTCTCAACTCTACCTCAATTTGCTCTCAAATTATACATTTTTGCACTGTATTTAGGAAAGACGCACAAAAACTTTGTCTAAATTCTGTCTTACCACAAAAGCACCTAAAGATCAGATGTTTGGTGATGTATGAAACTTAAAAAATATCACTATCACTATTGGTGATATGGGCCCTGAATTTACTTGGTCTTGGATCAAAACAAAAATATGCAGAATCACACACCGCTACTAGTTAACAGGTTAACTAAAGCTTGACTTTAGAGATCCAATTCTGTAAAGATTGAGGTCTGTCTTAAGCTTTCTCTAGTTGTGTATTTACCTGCATTTGTTAAATAACGAACTTCAAATTGTTTGGGATATGATTTATAACCGTTGCCAGATTGATGAACAGCAACAGTTGCTTATTTGAAGGTCACTGCTAATCTCTTTCTATCTTGGTATTGTGTTAATGGGGAACTGTGGGTTAAACAGCTTTTATAGAGATGGTTTCACTCTCTGATGATCAGATTATTAAACTCAACCTGGCTGCTTTTTTCCCTCTTAAGTCTCACAGAAACAGCAGGACTGGACTCCCTCTGCCCGCATCTCTCAACCAGCTTTGTACTTGCAGGTATCAGGTGTTTTTTAAATCCAGTCCAATCAAAATCCAATCTTTAGGGACACTGACTCATTAGGTGCGAGATCCGTGGCCATCAGTGGAGTTAATTGTTCATCACTGCATCTTCTTTCAAAGCTGTATTTAAATGACAAAATTGGACATGGTCAAAAAAAGTCTGCATGCTTTCTAAAATGATTTCTGAGCGTGAGGTTGGCTGTTTTCGCTCACAATGCTGTGAGGAACCACTCAGAGAAGCACAGCATGAGACTAATTGCAGCTTCTGGTGAGTCAACATCTGGGAGACGAATCAAACATTTAAAAGAAAAAAAAAAAAAAAGTTGCAGAATGGTAAAAAGTTACATTTTATTGATCTTTTGAAAACAAATTAAAAAGTAATTTCATATCGAGATTTGAAGATCATAGGAGGCTTTTTTCAGGAAGAATAGCATAAACCGAAAACGTCTTAAATGTACTTGTATTCCAACATTTTGAAGTGAAATGCATGTCGGCCAGGAAGGAGTCCATTTTAAATTTAGAACTCATTACAGAAACAAATGTAAGGCAGAGCTATTAAAGCTGCAGACCCCCCAGGTGACTGAAACGTCTTTCCAGGAAGTGAAGCAATATGGCTTTAGCTGCAACATTAAGCTATCAAAAAGACGATGAGGAGGAATGCGATTTGTTCAAACAAAACGTAGGAATGTAGTTACCGTGGCAACCCCAGACACCGATAAAAAGATTAGAACAAGGTCTCCGTCTCCGATGAGAAATTTACTCTGAATAGCCGTACTATTAAATGCAAGTAGAACTGATTTGTGAATATATTAATAGGAATAGAAAGACATGGGAAAAGATACTAAAACCCCCATTATGAAGAAACAAAAAATCAAAAGTTAAATCTAGCATTTATGAGAACAATTTATTCATAGAGAAACGGCTTGAAAAGAAGTTATTAATGTCCGCGAGAAAATGTAGAGGCTGTTTTAATTTCTGTTTGTCTCTGAAGAAAATCTTCACGTCATCCATGTTGCAGCACTTCCTGGATGCCCGAGTTTACTTGTTTACCTTCTGACACGTTTTGCATTTGGTGCAGTTTAATTTCTCCTTCAGACTCAATTCGACTAAAGATAAAAAGTAATTTCAGAGCACTTTACTTCACAGGTTCATTTCAAATTGAGTTATATTCAATCAATTCATTTCAGTCGTACACATTCTGGTTAGAACTCGGTCCAATTTGATCCAATTAGAACGCAATTCAAAAGCACAAACAAAGAAGTTTGTGCTTCACAAACTCAATATTTCCATGTAGGCCTCATGAGTTTAGCTAGAGAAGTTAACAAGCAAACTCCTGAAAAGTTTTCTCCAATTTGAAACGCAGCCATTAAAAAGCGATTAGTGGCTTTACGAGGCACCTGCCGCTCACTGGCAACACTCTTAAGCCTGGTGATGACAACAGGGACCAAACAATCCAAAACAACGTAATTAAAAATCACAGTTCCTTTCAAACATGAAATATTCAGATCCAACGGCCAAAAAAAAATTTACTTTACTGCCGACAGTTAGTGGACAATAAAACAGCTGACCGGACTTTAACTGCGAAGCTAAACAGTCATTTTATGCTGCTCAAAAAATGCAAGTTTGGATGTTTAGAGGACTTTTTTGCCAACAGAGTGAACATCTATTCATCTGAGATAATACTTGAGTTGTTTTACCCCGAAACCTGAAGGAAGAGCTTAGTACAAAAACAAAAAAAGAGGAGGAAATATCTGCACAGGGACTCCCACTGCTGTCGCCTTGCACAAGGACTACTGGAGCCAGTAAACATGTTACTCCCTCCTTAGGGCTGACGTTGTAATTTCAGGACAATAGAATTAGAGGGTTCCCTCTAATTTCACTGGAATGTACAAAGAAATGCAAACAAGCATAATCAGTTCTGCTAAAAAGCTTTCGCTGAATAAATAACCAGCTGCCAGCACCTGCAGTGACTTGGTAAAGTATTTTCAGGATTTTCTCACTTTACCTCCAAAAATTACAATGTATTTTGTTGACATTTTATGCAAAGGTGCTGTAAAGAAGAAAAATGCAGTACTCTGTAAAAGTTATAGAAGCACAACGATGTGTAAATATTATCCAGTTGGACCAATTGCCTTGAGATGTCAATTTATATGCAACTATAGTACAAAACTGAAAATGATTGACAGATTGGCCACAGTGCTAGCTACTGTAGCCTGTTCTGTACTTGACAAATATGGACAGATTATAGACAATAACCTAGAAAATAAAATATTCAAAATAATTATTTGCCATCTGGCCATCCCTATTGATAAATGGATAAGATTTCAGAGTGAAACTCCACTTCTGAGACGTTTCGTGGTTATAGCTGTCTGGTAAATTCCCCGCAAGAAATAACCCAACAGTTTTGTCTTTGCTGAGCTGAGACCCAAAGAGGCACAGTTTTGATGTTCCCAAATTTTCAATCTTCATCTTGTTTCACTCGCTGCATTTTCTGAAAGCCAAACGAAGCCCACACTCAGCCGTACTTCTCCACATGCAGCTGCCAGGGATTTCCGATTAGCAAGGTCTCAATAATAATCCCCTTCTCTGATTTCCATAATGAGTCAACCGGCAGCTAAATTGTGTTATTCTGGTCATTTCATCTTGCGGTGCAGGATTTGAATCCATTTCCAGTCTCAATACGTGATGCTCCATCAGTGTCCTTACAGAGTCATTAAACTTTTATGGCGTTCCTTGTAAACTGGCCCTTGTACGTTGAAGTGGAACGGAAAGGTGCTCCCAGTCAGGGTCGGACTTTCGCTAGCGAGTAAATGTTCATGGCATAAAGCAGACTTTATGTCTCTTCATAAACTTTCAAATGCTACCAGCTGCTCTTCGTAAATTCATAACAAACTCCAGTCATTTGTTTTCGAGGCATAAAAATTTCAATGATGTTTGAAAGAGGCATTTATTGAACCCCACCTTCCAGGGAGACATTATGTAACGTCTGAATGAAACGTTTTTAATGTTTTTTGAGTCGTAAAAATGCTCTTACAAAACTCACACAAGCATGTAATTTATTACTAACAAAGAACATTATGAATAAATATTGAGGACGTCGTTCTAAAAGTTAAAGTTTGGGGACAAACGGAGAGTGACGAATTGCATTGCTAAGTTAGCTACGAAGGATAAAAAATTGATATTGTGATGTTGATATTGTGATCACCACAAAGACTTGATGTCTGTCCCACATAACTTGTGCAGGCTCATGAGCATCCTGCAGAGATAATAAAAAACAAAAGACGTCAGACTAAACGTAGAATTGTCCACTGAAGACTTTTAATTTTACCTAGACTGAGACTTGAGTCTAAACTGTTTTTATCTCATAACAAGGGAAGGAAAGCTGTTTTTTAGTGAAATATTGAGCTTGATTATTAACCAGATTATTTTGGGATGGTCATAATAATCCATTTGTGTTAGTATTTTTTAAGAAGCTTTTCCAACAACCAATCAGAGCTTAACTTACGGAGAAGCAGAGCGATCAGATATATGGTTAAATGAACGTCCCATGACCTAATAGCTACCAGCCAGAGGATGAAGGACTCTTCCTTCATCGTTCTTTACTCATCCTCCACCTTTTTCCAAGAAAAGAAAAAAACGGGATAAATGAAACCCCCGTATTTACCGACAGAATAACCATGATAAACGGCACTCTGCTGACTGTTTAATCACCTGATCAATGCTGTGACATACAGCCTGTCTTAGACTGCCGGACGACGCAACGCCATCCCCGCTGATTAAGCTGCTCCCTGTCACCACCCTGGAGGCAGTTAGAGGTTATAAACATCATGATAAAAAGACCAATCAAGGTGTTGAACATATGCTCACATTTCACAAGAGTTCTCCAGAGCAGGGGTCTTCTTTACCCCATCCGTAGCTAACTACTATTGTGCTCCCTGCGTTGGCTCCTAATGAGACGACGCTCTGCCTCTGAGGCCACTGCGGTCCTCGGTGATTAAGCCCCTCAAAGTTCTCGCCGTCATTCGCCTCCGTATCATTAAAACCGCTCTCTTTATTTATTATTTTTCTTTCTTCTAGAGAATTTTCTGTGTCATTTTCACACACATACGTCAGAAGTTGCCATTAAAGCAGAAGAACACAAACTGTGCATGACTAAAACTGAAAGGCTCAGAGAGAGACGAGGCACGGGGAGCGTCAGCATGCTTGGCTTTTGTAAAACAGACATTAAAGGTGGAGATGTACTGTCATCAGCTGGTAAGCAGGGAGACGCTCATATTTCACGGCAGAAGGGATCAGTCAAAGCGAGCCGCGCCATTACAAACACCTTCTCTGGCCGAGAGCTTTTGGACCATTAGTCACTCAGTTCGCTCTATCAATGTGCCACAGCCAGACAAACAGTGCCTTGAGAATAAATGAATCAATAAAAAAAAGAAAAAAAAAGCCAAAGATCTTTCTAAGATTTCTCAGAACCACAGGCAACAAAGTTACTCCGGCTTCATCTGAGCACTGCTGAGGGTATGGTGTCCTCATTCATTGTGACAAAGAGAAATGGTTGATGGAAGTCCTTCAAGTCTTTGTGAAAAATCGAGGGGGGCGAACTTACAAACCTTCCCAGAATACTTTTTAGTTCATCCAAGTTGCTTTAATTGATTTAGGTGCCTTAGAAAATTGAGGCCACTAAGTGTTTCCCACTTATTTTGGTGATATACTGACACCATTTTCCATCGAAAACTAAACAAATGTGAAAAGTAGGACATGCCTATCAAATCGAATCACTTTGAAATTCCAGTCATTGCTAGTTTAGTTTTGTTTCAACACTGGTGGGATATTCTTAAAGTTTTATTTCCTCAAGTGCCTTTCTGTAGTTAGTTACTCATTTCTCAAGAGACACGCAATGACCAATGTCATCGTCTCTATGTTGCTGCACTGTCAGGTCAGAATCTACATAAACACGCAAATTGGAATTATGAAAATGAAGTTGTTTAACAGAAACATACCAATTTCAAAGAAATTTGTACTTTTCGATAAAGTTTTTGTTTTTCAGCTGTCTCAAATTAAGTTAAAGAAAGAAACTGGGATTCCAGCTTGGTATCAATATTATTGATATTTTGGATTCATCCAACCACCTCTATTTCTCATACTTTCTCCAAGATAACCTGAGGAAGTGTTTTCTTATATACTATGCAGACAGAAACATCTGCAACAAACTTCCTGTTGTGATTTTGGTGACTCGTCAGTCTGCAGCACTGATATTGTTCAGCGTTACAGCCAGATGTTGCCAACTGGAAACCTTTGTTTGAAATCCACTGGTTTGATTACACTCATTAAGATCCACCGTTCTGCTTTGCACCGACAACAACACTCGATGCAACGGCTACTGCACAGACAGCGACGTTATAGCGAACATGTTAAAACGGTTCACTAAACGAGGGAACATATTTACAGACGTCTAATTTTATGTTGCCAACCGGGATTTTATGGATGACCCTACTTTGCTGCAAAAATAAACTTCTTTACTGCCTTCCTTATAGTCTTTACAGGTAATTTGACCTTTTATGACAGTTACATTGGTGGTATAATGTTAGCCCATTGGAATGACATTATTTTCATGGGAAGGGAGCCTTGGACAATCTGGTGTTTTTAGTCTTCAAGCTTTAGACTAAATTTATCCCTTGTAAGTTACAAAATTCATAATAAGGGAACAGAAAAAGATTTGTAATCAGTGACATTGCAGCTTCATGCTGTGAAACTTGTAATTTTGCCACTGACATGTCACCACACTAGTAAAAGAAAAAAAAAAAAGCTCCTTGTGACAGAAGAGCCACTTCAGCTTTGTTATTTTAGCTCTACATACACAAAAGTAGGAAGGTAGATGTTTTGAGTTTGTGTTGCACGTTTTGTATTTTTAATGAAGGAGAATCCGAAGTCAGTTCTAACGGTACCGAGCTTCGCTTAGCATCTAACAGGAAGGTTTATTCTTCTTCTGTGTGGTCAACCTTTTCCATGCCACCAACGTGACAGACGCCCCCTAGCGGTTGTTGTGGGATTGCACTGAACAACTGAAATAAAAACTTATCACTGCGGGTCGAACGCGGGAGGATCAGGCTGTTAGTAAAGTTTTTAGGGCATCTCATTTTATTAGTGTACAATTTTAGGTTTTATATTTTATTTAAATAAATTGTTAGTTTAAATTTTCTTGGTTTTTACAATTGTGTCTCTTTACTAAGCTTAAACAGGCAGCCATTACTTATTCACTGAATCTTCTAACATGATTTCTCTGGTTTTTTTAATAACCACAAAAGAAATAAATACAAACAAAGAGACCATAATTATATAGTTTGGGTGCGAACCGTTTCAAAATAGGTCAAATTTAATAAATTCAAAGTGAATTTAGCTAGCTCACAAAAATTAACAAGGTCCGCTAGCATTAGCTTTCAGAAATATGCCGTTTTGAACACAATACTGTTCAAACTGCATAACGTGACTCACTGGTTCACACTCGATTTAATAACATCTTCAACTCTTAAATGTAACGAATATACATGCATCAACATACATATTTACTGACCTGTGGTGTAGAAATGACGAGACACGCTTCGCTTAGCATCTAACAGGAAAGTTTATTCTTCTTCTGCTTGGCCAACCTTCTCCGTGCCGCCAACGTGACAGACGCCCCCTAGCGGTCGTTGTGGGATTGCACTTAACAACTGAAATAACAAAAAAGAACTTACTACAACGAGAAATGAAAATAGAAAAAGAAAAAATAATGTTGGGGTTCCTATATTCATACTTAGCGTTTTCATTTACTAATAACTTGTTTTTCACCCCTCTACAATTGCACAGCTGAATCCCTTTTGCACATAATTGTTCAGCATGTCAAAGACCACATGTTTTTGATTATAACTTATTAAAGAGAACCAGATTGCATGTATACAGTTTTCCTACCAATTTGTTGAAGCTTGTGGGAATAAAATGAAACTAACCACAACTCTGGCCTCTGAGTGGTCCGATGACAAAACCTGCCTAAATGTGACAATGCAGCAACATATTGACAAAAATATCCATCTGGAAGAGACCGCCTTGTTCTAATTACTTTACTCATGCAGTCCAAGTGTCTAGAGCAAAGGTTAAAGGGGTTCACTGGAATCATGATTACCTGCAAACTGAGAAGTGTGAGCTGAATTCACAAACACAGCTAATGAGCTGAGAAAAGAGGCAACACAAAGTAAGGTGCAAAAAGTGTTGCTTCTGCACTGAATTCTGATTACAACCCAAAAGCATTAAAATTTCTTGGGATTAGCTTTCATTTTCAAGGCTTGCTAATTGACTTTCCAGTTTTATGTTGCATCTTTCACGTTTTTTTCCCCTATAGGCTTTTATAAAACATTCATCTTCTGTTTATAGTTTTTTACAATCAAGCTTTTCATCTGCATTTCAACTTCATTTTTTCTACAAACAGCACAGCTTGTTGAGAAACCAAGTTGTTTACTAGTACTTTTTAATTTAGTTTTAGGTCCAATTATAGAAAAGAAACATGTTTTGCTGTCAAGCAGATACCAAATTAAGTACAGCGTTAATCTGAAAGTAGTACACAATAAGCAATAATTAGTTTTTCTTCAACTGAACAGCCACAACAGTTAAAAGTAAAAAAAAATTGAATGTACTTATTTAACTGCTTTTCTGAGCAACATGCAGAATTATTTATATTGTTTGACACCATTAAGGGACATAATCATGAGTATTTGTTGATGGGTTAATGTGGGCGAATCAGAGCTTCCTACTCTGAAGACATCACCTCTGTGTTGGAGTTTTTCCACATTTAAATAAGACATTTTGGGAAAAGCCTACTAAAATTTAATGCTGAAGACTACTTTTTTTTCCAGAAAGTATTAAGCAACCTTCTGCAAAAAAAAAAAAAAAAAAAAACATTGCTAAAAACTGGTGGTAATTTTGGCACAGGGGAATAAAAGAAAATGCCTGCTGGGTTTACAAGCAACAGGTAAGAGAGGGCATTGGTGTTATAAATCATAGTTGTTGACGTTTCAAATGCAGAAAAGGTTGAGGCAGCCTCATCACAAGTTGATGAAAATAACAAGATGCCTAGAATTTAAAGTTGCACAAACATCCTGTTGTATACTAGACATACAGAAACACACAGGAAAGCAGCAGATGATTAAACAAGAACTAAGAAAACCAGGTACTTAAATACTAGAGAGGAGTAATTACTGGAATGAGAAACAGGTGAGTTAATTAAGGAGATGAATGTCAGACGTAGGGGAGCTAGATTAAGAAAGGCAGGGGAAGTGAAACAGAAGGATTTGAACTAGAACACAAATCAAAATATTAAAAATAAATGGTTCAAAATCATGTCCCTTTTATTTGCAAAATTGTAACTTTGCTATGAAGTGTACCTATAGATGTACTCAAGTTAGAAAAACCTCTTGGAGTGGAATAGATATAATTAAACACTTTCTCTTTGATCACCTCACCTGCTGTGTTTGACCTGATGCAAAAACTGGTGCAAATTGCTTCTATCTAATGGGCTTGATGAAATTCTTTGCTTCTCTTTGTGTTTAACGTAATCTGTTTGATGAACCTATTGTCGAAAAAAAGCATAAAAAAGCTGTTGCAAGAAGTGAAGGAAATTGCTCTGCTTTGTGAATTTCCCAATATGTTGCTGCAGAAAACTCCACTGTCCACAAGATTTTGAATATATTTTCACTTAGAAAAGCTTTTTATTGGACAAGAAGTTTGTCAGAGTCTGTAAAGTAAAGTCAAAGTGCAAATCAAGAATGCAGTTTTGTGTCGTCCACTCCAGGCTGTTCTCACAATCAGCAGAATCCACAGCCATGGCTGCCAGAGACTCTGCCTTTGACGCGCCCAGACATCATGACAGTAATAATGAATCCACTTTCATTTCCAATTAAATTCTTCCTAATAGCATTGTGGCTACATCAATTTAGAGACAAAATGCATTTTAGTCGAGAACATTTGCACTGAGGCATTTAGAGGGATTACGATCGGGCTCATTGCACATTGGCTCCGAGTGCAAACAAAGAAGGACTGATAAGTAAGTAGCCTGAGAAATGCTTGTGCATGCATGTGCAAGCATGTCAGAGCACAAACGCCTGCTTTAAAATGTCCGCCGCTGTCCTCTATATCTACTCTGTGGACTCTCAAGACACTAATTATGTAAATCTCCAGCTCACTGTGCTCCCCATCTTTTTCTATCACTTTCCCAAGTCACAGAGATGCAGAGAAGGTTTGGGCATCACTTCGCTCGTTTGACAGCTGACTGCCAAAGGAAAGACTAGATCAAGATTATTTTAAGTTCTCCTATATTAAGAACGTCTTTCAAGGAATTCTACACATGCAGTTGTAACTTGAGAACAGACGTTGGCAGAAACGACGTTTCCATTGCAAATGTCTGCAAAACTTTGTTGAAATTTCACCAGTGTTGAAAAACACAATTTCGCAATTGGGTGTGACAGCTGGGTCGAAGTTTCAGCCGTCTAGCGACTGAGTGGAGGTGAAGTTGAAGACTTTAATGGTCGTTCTATTTTAATGTTTCATCCATTTTGTTTAATGCATCAATGCCACTGGCAGCATAACAGCCCCAGAGAATGACACCTTGAGGAAGAGCAATGTTTCTAGATTTGAAAGCATCACTTAATGTAATAAATGTGGGTAGAGAGCTTAAGCTTTGTGTCTCACAACTAAAAACTTTTCCACAGAAGCCATTTGTGGAAAAGATGCCTTCCACAGATGTGGTTTACTCCATCTTGAAGGTGTCTGTGTTAGGGCAGGGGCTACTTTCTGGATTTGCACCCTCAGCCCAGAGAGAAGTAGAGCTAGAAATTGGGATTCAGTCGATGTGTGGGCCTGAAACGTCTCCTTTAACCTCCTGCAGCCTCCATGGACAAAAATGTGTTGCATTTTAATAATTTCACTTAATGTCACAAATTTTCTATGTGTTTTCCTTAGAGGTTGTCACCTTTTGTCACTTGCCTTAGGCAAGTTCATGACAGAATCTAAATTTGCTAAGAGGTTTTCACTTCAGATGGATCTACTTTTACGTTTTTGCCTTCCTTCTCATGTCTTCATCAAACTACAACTGGGGGAATAGATGAAAGATTGTGTTCAAATCAGTTGGAAAGTAAACCAATGCGTGAGCTGCGGAGAAAACGATTGGTTGTACAGAGAGACAGCCAGAGATGCCCGGAAGGCAATCTGGAGTCTGTATTAATTATGCAAATGATTTGGATTTGCTACTTCATTAAGCAGCATTTTGAACGGGTTGATCACAACGGTGGTAAACTCTGTGTGTTTGTGTGTGTATGAGTGTATGAGGGCACATGCGTGCTAATTATCGCATATGGTAATTACTGTAAAGACGTGAGTATGTGTTGAGGTATTTGAGCTGACTGACGTTTATTATTTATTCTTCTTGAATGAAAGCAACAGCTCAACAGTAATTTTCAGGGGGAAACACCTTAAGAAGGTAATTTGTTTACAGATTTGATTAAAAACAGTAGGTGGGGGCTGAGCTCAGCTGAACTTTCACAAATCTTGATGAATCTTCTGTCAAGCTGTGAGGCTGTTTCTGTAAGGCCTGTCAAAGGAAGCCCCTGATCAAAACAGTGTGTGACCACTTTCCCAAACATAGAATGATGCCAAACTAATGATCCTGTGGATCCTCCAAAGCACTTTAAGGGATGAAATGAAACGGTGTGGAGAATTATATATTTTTTTATTTATTATTTACTGCCAGCTTCCATCCCACACATTAGACTACTTTTACATGAGACCCTTGCCTGGAAATTGTTGATATTTTTGGATATTACTTGGGACAGACAGATTGAGTCAGTTGTAGTTGTCATGCCAAGCCACTATAGGTCGCTGTGATTTTAGGATGTCATCAAACAAGCATGCACTTTTGATCCTTACCTTCCACCTCATACAGCAACCCAGCTCTGTCTCCCAAGAACAAATTGCTCAGATAACACATAATTCCTTGTAAAAAATGTGCTAAACTGAGCAGGTTAAGAAGTTACAGCGGCGTTTTAGGGTCATTGTTGATAGAAAAAAAGTAAGAGTACATTTATGGCAAAAAGAAAAAAAAATAATTAATTTTGAGATTAAGCTCAGATATTTTCTAGAAGAAAAAACCCAGAAAATTTTCTGAGCTTCAAAAGTTAGAAATCTTTGACTCTTGAAACTCAAAACTGTTCTTATTTTTAGAAACTTTCTGCGATTATTCTCAAATTTTCTTTTTTTTGTCTTGGAAATTTTCAACTGTTGAAACTCAGAAATTTCCTTTTTATTTTTGGAAACTTTCTGTGATTAATTTCAAAATTTCGGATATTTTTCCTCACAATTTTCCAACTTTTGGAAGCTCAGAGATGTCCTTGTTTCTTCTAGAAAATGTTGATGTTTTTGGCTTAAATGTACCTAAATGTACCGTCATAAATAGCACAACGGTATCCGTCATTGTTTTTATTGTTTTTTTTAACGATAAACCAACAACATCCTTGTGTTCTGTCACTTTCACACCTGCTACGGAAAAGTTTCACTTCAGCCTGCAGCTCTCAAGGCTGTTTGCAGGCTCAAACAACACAAAGAGTAAAACTGGCTCATTTTTATGAAGCAAGACGAGGCTCGGTACTCCCCGGTTGTTGAATGTAATCTAAATGAGCAGAAATAAGATGGTGAGGACAGAGATGCGGGGGTGTCAGGCTGTCAGAGCAGCCGAGCCATTTTACATTGACGTCTCCCCACCAGGCTTTAATTGATTAGTATTTGTTCCCAGTCTGGTCCGTCTGACTCGACCTGACGCAGCTCTTCTCCGCTACACGCTGCTGTTGATTTGCCTCCACCGCACAGATTATTCATTACCATGTCGCGTCATGTGGACAGGCAGCGTTCTAGCGTGAGGGAGTTTGAAGTTCTGCTCAACGTTTCTGAAGCGTCTAAAAGCAAGACAACACATAGGCAAAGTTTTTTGTTTTTTGTTTTGGGAACATGAACAGGGATGTTGCGATCAAAGCAATTTACTCTGCAAGTTTTGAGTTTGTTCTGTTAGCCAAATGCAGGTGCATCTAGGTAATGAGAACATAATTGAGCAAGACAGTGTGATACCTGGGCCAGGAAGAAAATGCTTCAAAGTCATTTTTTTCAGCCAATTCTTTCTGTTTTATTGAAACTGAAAGAATAAAACAGAAAAAAGGAAAAACATCTTTTATCCTGCGCCAGAATAGAGATGCTAAAGGACGGCACAATCTAAAATAGACTTTGAGCGTCATGTTAAAATGTTGAAGGCTTGCTACTTAGATTCAGAATTACAGATGTTACTTGTTTTTGTACTTTAGTAACCACTGTAATGAAATAAATGATTGTCAATGCGGCTTCATTATCTCTCTTTGCTGCCTTTATGAACTCTGGTTGTGGTACAATATGGTCTTTTAATGTAATCTGAGTTTACAAACAAATTTTACTCCATTATTTCATCCCATAATTGTTTAAAGAAACCTTAAAATAGTACAATACAGAATGATATTAACATTAAATTAACTTAAAAAGAAATAAGCTTTAGGATTATACTTTGTAAGAGGATAATTTCTGTGTAAACCACCTTAAAGACTTACCCGTTAGCTTACCTACGCTACTTACTGAGGTGTTAGGATCAACTTTGGCCTTTTACTCAAAGCCAATTTTAGCTTCTGGGAAAGACGCCTGCAGCAGGAGGCTAAAGGCATCGACATTACAGCAGTCATCTGAATTCACACACTTCATCTTGTCAGACAAAACAGGGGAGAAAGATTAGCTTAATTTAGGCAATTATATCACAAATAACCCAAATCTAATCCATCCGTCTCCTTTGATGTGCTCTGATGACTTTAGTTAAGGTAACACTGTCATAAGAACATAATCAAGTGTTGGAGAACATGTCCTGGCAAGAACGTTCGGCTAAATTAAAACCGTAAGAACGAGCAAATTGATCATAAATAAACATGGCATGAAAAAACACACAAAAAAAACAGGAAATAACAGCAAAGCTCTGCTGAGGTGTTCAGGAAACCAGGGCTCCTTTAATAGCCGCCTTCAGCTCATCTGCGTGGTTAGGTCTGGTCGCTCAGTGTAGCAAGGCCATTAAAGCCACACTTTGGTACTTTAGACAATGCTAGAAGGAGCTAAGTTTTGTTAAAAACTGATAAAGCTTGTCAGCAAAAAAATAGCATAAAATGTCCAGACAAACAGCTGCACCGACTTTAACTTGATAAAACACAGCAGACTAACAGCCAGAGCAATTCTAGAACTGTGTTCATATTTTTGTTTTTGGTTGAGGCATTTCATGTTTGGACAGTTTTTCCCTCTGGTTTTAGATGTTGAAGGATTTTTGTTTTTACCATTTCACGCTGAGACACTGGAGCAGCAGATTAACATATCTAAAGCTCAAACTATGCCTGAACTTTGACCTTCAGAGGGCTTGAAAAGGAAGCTTCTTAGATGCAGAGAGAGGAAGTTGAAACCAACTTTATCGATCGTAATGGCCGTCTCTCTGCCTAACCAGGAGGTCAGAAAGAAACTTAAAGAGTGGCATCATCTGATGGTGTCATCCAGAACATTTTACGGTGGAGTTTCACCTCTGCTGCCTGGAAATTGAGCTTTTGGCATTTTATGATAGTCAAACCTCAAAAAAAACACAAAATCTTAAGTACTTTTGTAAAAAGACAAAACTAACAAAAGTAACTTCAGCAAGGTGTAGATTATTTTTAAGCCAATAATTCCATAATATTGATTTTAAAATGTACCAGTTCCACCAGAAGATTGTTTCACTTACAAGACATTTTACCATAAGTGAAACAACCTGCCAGTGGAGCTGGTACTACTTAAAAAAAAAATCAGTATTAATAAAGTTTTTCACTTAAAACAAACTCCAATACTTTGCAGAGAAATTACTTGCAAATTAGTTTCCCCCAGTTAGGATTAAATACTATTAGAACAAAAATAATTTGTCCCTTCTGCGATAGCCGCATTAAACAAGGCTGCATAGTTACATTACTCCTCTTTTTAGGATTGTTTTGTATGAATCTGGATTTTATTAGTAGTTATGTCTGTTTGAGTCTGTAGAATAGTAGCCCATGGCTTGTGAATTTCCTCCAAATTGTTAAATAGGTTTTGCTTCAAAACCTTCTCAATATTGACTTTTTATAATTAACTTTTTCCTTCCAGTAAACTTTCCAATGATTTGGTTCTTCAGCAAGTTGCTCAAACTCCGGTTCTTATATTTAAGAAGACAGACAAAACCGTTTCTGTGATTTTTTTTATTGGTTTTTACAGACTTTAGTCACAACAAAGTCAGTATAACCATGTTTTAGTTCAGTACATACTTAGCAATTCATTTAAAAGCAACCAAGAGGACAGCAACCGTTTCGTAGCAGAAAAGCAGAAGCAGTTTTGACATGCAGCAAAACAGGCGGGGTCTCGAAGCAAATCCAAGGCAAGGAGATATATACGCAGCCCCACGATCAGGTTTCAACTCTAACCCCCGTTTACCCATCATTCTTAGCACCCAGAGCCCATCATATGGATCCAAGAAAGCTAATGCAGTGAAAAAAGGAATTATGCTCTGAGAAAAAAGAAAAAAAAACAAACTCACTCAAGGGGAGAAATTTCATTTTCCTGTTCTGTTAGCAATTTTTCAAAAGGTTATTATTTTAAAACTGCAACATTCAAGTCTTTCTAGTAACCCAGCATGGTGATTGGTCAAAAAATAAAATAAAATACAGATTTCAAACTCATAAAATGTCATTTGATATGCGAGTAATAGGCCTAAACAGGTTTAAGAAGAAATTGTTTGGTCAATCAATGAACAGGCTACATATTCTATTTATTTATCTTAATGAAACATTACAACCTAGCATTTTAATCAGTCTAATTCATCACAGTGCAGTTACTGTTCAAAACACTGGCCACATGTGGAAAAATGAACATTATTGATCTGTTACGGTTTGCTTTGTTTTAGTTTAAGAGACAGCAGAATTTCAGATGCATATTTTAGTGCTAACCTGACAGAACTGGTCTGAACAGTGTTACATGATCCAAGCTAAACAACTCCCCCAGTGTTTGGTCCCTAAGGGAGGCTATTATGTGTCACTTTGCTGACAGACAGAGGCCCAAAGAAGAGAAAATACATTCCCAAAAACATGGGAAGAAAAAGGTTAATGAAAGTCACCAGACAGACAAAATGAACCTCCAACAAACAGACCAAAGCAGTGGTAAGACAGAGGTTGATTGGAGTAAATGGGGTGAGGCCGTCTTCTGTCAGGGGACCACTGCATCCATCTGCAGGTCCGTTCAGCCACCTGTCCAGCCGCTTCTCTTACTTGGGTCCTGTAGCTTTGAGCAGCTCCCGAATGGTGTCACTTTCACAGTCAAAGGCAGATACACCATCTGGTGACTTTATGTGTTTGTCAGCTCCCTGCAGAGGTAAAGGGACAGGAATGTTACATATAGGCACACAGAGTCCTACTCACATCTAATCATCTTAAATCTGATGGTGCATCCAAACACTTCAGGTAAACAGGAGTCCAACAAGAGGAGGGATTATAACCAAACAGCTGATTGCACACACAAGTTGTACCACCTGCAGGATGGGATGTAGGGAGAACACAAAATTTCATGCACTCGCCATAGATTTACAGCAAACTAATTTAGGTGGTTAATTGAGTAATCTGATTTTTTTAAAAATGTCACATCTGGGAGATTTTCCATTTACCCACTCAGGCTTTTTATAATACAATACTAAGAATACGTATGATGCAAATAAACAATTCCTGTTCTAAAATAAACAAAATACATATTGTATGGTCTAAAATTCAAAACGTGAAAAGTTCGGCTTGACTTAATATCAAGACAGTGAAGGGCTGATATGATAAACCGATTAAAACCGATTAATAATTTTTTTTTTTTACAGAATTTGAACCAGGGGAGCTAAAACATTTACAGATATCTTTTTTTATCTGAATGCAAAATGCATATTTTTTGTAGTTTCTGCTCCAAGTGTCCTTTCTGCAAATTGCCTTTTTTGATTCTGCATACTGCCGTTCATGATTTCTAATTGATTGCTAAATGAGTTGATTATTTTAATAATTGATTCTGCTTTTATTGCACATCTGTCTTTCTGCACTGGTACAGTCCATGTACATTATTATTGTTCATTTATTTTTACATACATTTTTAACACTTCAAGCTTTTTGTGTGAACCTTTCTGTGACTACTGTAGCACCAGAATTTTCCCTTTGCTTGACAATAAGCACCATTTCTATTTTATGACAATTAGTATATTTAAATCTGAATACTCAAATCTAGGTGTTGCTTTTGTGACTTTCCAAGCCATTATCATGCTGATAAAACACAGAACAGCCATAGTGCCATTCAGTGACAGGTGACAGAGTGTTTGGGATGGAAATCATGCAGAATGTTGGGATTTTGTTAAACATGGCCTGGTCACTCCTGTCTTGGCTGCTTTCTTCAATTCAGTGGCAAAAGGCCCCCCGGCATTTATAAAAGAGTCTCTGGCTATTTAACAAAGGCAACACAAACAAGCCTTCACTTTTATTCTTCGCCGACTCAATCACTAAGGACTTGCTTGTCGGTCCGTCTTAATCCAAACAAGACACGTAAAACTGCGAGAGATGCAAGGGTCCAAATCCATTTAAGCCTGGAGCGATAACGGAATCAATGTGAAAGAGCAGAGTGGGGACGCGATCGTTTGGAGAACCAGAAACCCTCTTACAGCTGAATTCAGCTGCAGTGACAACAGATGTAATGGGTGACGTGGGGAGGAGCATGACGCCTCACCCTGTTAACACCGGGGCTTCCAGATCCCAGGCAGACAGAGTTTACCGTTGCGTGGCGAAGCAGGGCATCGACAACAATGGGACGGCGTGGTGCCGGAGTGCAAATTCCCCGTTCCGGGAGCAATAGAGCGCGTCCAGAGCTGGGAGAGATTTAGCAGGGCTGGATGTCCTGTCAGATCTACATCTCTAATTGGCAAGGAGATGAAAGACGGAGCAAAAGGGACTTTTCAATTCAATTCATCCACACTTCCTAGAACCACGCACCTGTGAGCGCTCTGGTTAGGTTAAGGTACGGCCTTATAATACTTGAAGCAGGACAACTCCTTGTATTTTCATTCTAATTAAAGAAAATTGATAAAAATGTGCAGATCTGCAAGAAGAAAGCTTAAAAAAAAATCCCTAACTGCATTTTGTCAACCTTGCAAACATTTACAAAGGTCGTCTCTGTGTCAATAGGAGCTCTAAACTAATTGATCTAGGCTCCAAGTGAAAGATGTACTGGATTCAGTTTATAGAAATACTTTATTAACTAAAGATCATACGGTGATACAAACTGGATCTAGCTGAAGAACATCCCGATGTAAGTGTTTCATATCAGATCCCTCATGAGCAAAGGTCTACAAACTACATTTTTAAAGTAACCTATCAAAGAAACATAAAGCAAGTACAGAAATTGAGGTTTCATATAAGTTTTCTTAAAACTATTAAAGATTCCATAGTTTATGAAACATTCAAAAGAAGAAGAAGGAAAAAAAAACAAGAACAAAGTGGGAAATGGAAGCTTCCACTACAGATTGTTAAGAGTGAAGCTCTTTAAATTTCAAGAGCAGCAGCATTATCTGTCCTGTACTTTAAAAATACTCAGAGGGTTTCCTCTGTGCGATTCATCTTACCTGAGACAGGAAGGATTCCTGGACAGAAACCAAAATACATTTCCTCTGATAATGTCTGTGCGCTCTCCAGATATAAGCTGCAGCCTTATCCACCTAGCAAACACTCGTTAGCCAGTGTAAACACAGTGATAAGGTGGTCTTGTCAGTAAATCCATCCAATTGCTGTTTCATATCATGTACATGGTAACCCAGGTTGGTACGCTCTGCTGAGCTTAGTGACTGAAAGGCAGGACAAAAAGATAGGAAGCTGCTCCATTTCCCCATTGTTTTTTTTTTCTCTCCAGCTCCGGGGAAGTCATTAGTAGCTGGTTCAAAATGAAACCTAGCAGCAGACTTGGACCTCATTTAGCAGTATGGATCAACTATCAATACTCGTCCTGCTGGGGAACGACGAAGCTGAGAGGAGCCCCCCCAACATCGTAATAATAAGCATCTTTTTCACCCAACTATTACACATACCTCAAAATATGTGTAGTATTTTATGTGCTGCATGTAAGGATTTGCAGACCTACCAACATATTCTGACACTAACAGCTAAAAACTAGAGTTTTTCAGAAGCCTCCCAACTGAAAGATATTCCCGATGCCATTTTGTTTCTAATGAGGTTCAGTATATATATCTGACGTGTGAAGGCCTAAGATGTTATTTTTAGAGAAGTGTGATGTCCAAACAACAAACAAGTCAGAGATAAAGTTGTGTTACCATTTCTGAGTTAACGCAGTTCATTCCACCATCTAAAAATATCAATAAGACAACTTCTTATAATGCACTCCACTTTTATAAAAACACAATAGATCTCTGCTTATTTGAAGCTCAGTACTTGTCAGCTCACCAATTTGGATATTTCTGTGTAAATCATTTGCAGAAAATTCACCAAGGGGTTTCCCCTGACTGTATTGTAAGTGTAGAAGCCACCAGGTTTTACTTACCCCCAGTGTCGTTTATCTGAAATAAGATTTTTTTTTTTTATACACCAGTAACATCCGCCCAATTTTTCCTATTTGCGCATAAAGGAGGAGGAGAAAGGCTGCCGTACATTTGGCCCCGTGAAAAACGAAAAAAAATCCCGGACATTATCAGCAATCAATAAAATCCCCCTGGAAAAAACTTAAAAATTAGATGTTATGCTGTTAGCATTTATCAATAACTCGGATGCGGAAGAGAAAGAGTTGCGCAACATAATCAATCATCTGGCCGGAACACGGTGCGCTAAATAATAAAACAATTTAAAGAAGCTTCGAGGAATTTTAATAATGGAGGTACTTGAATCATTCCAGGAATTGTTACAGCAGTAGTCCGTAGCAGCTTTTCTAGAGGAAACCTGGTTCATCTAATCAGATTTTCTTTTCACAAGATCTACAATATAAAAAAGAAAATGCATCTTGGGGAAATACCTAGACACAAAGCTACTTTGAGCTGGTTTATCAAATACAATGCAATGAACTGAAATGTGTTAGTTCCACAAGTGAGAATGCTTGCAAGGCTACAATTTTTACAGTTGACATAAAAATTGAGGCTCATCCTCCTATTACAGCTTCTCAAGGACTAGTGCACCCTCTCCATACTAACACCACTCACGGTAATGAGCTTTTCTCAAGTTGAATAACGATCCCTCACAAACACTTCACGGCCCAAACACTACCCAGTCATCAAGAAGCTGGTGGCTAAGTGAGACCAAGTCTGATGAATAAGAATAGACTCCCGGGGCGATTCCAGCCACACTGAAGAGCATCATCATCCTGGATCATGGAGCCACACAGAGCCTCACTGGGTCAGTAACCCAACACTCCTGACCCGCCAAAGAGTCCATTAAGTTTTCATTAAGCCCCTATTGAGTAGAACTGAACGGCCTCCTGTGTATGACTTTAATTATTGGTCAAGCTACTTGAAATTCAAGATGTGCGTCAGAGTATTGACCTTTTCTAGGAAAAAGTCAACAATCGATATCTGTTCTTTTTGAAAGCGAAGTCCCACATTGCCCACAGATAACATGAGCAATGTGGGACACATCATCACACATCCTGTGTGTGAAATTTAAAGATGTACCAAACATTCAATAATTGAAAAAACAAAAAACACACACACAAAAAAAACAGAGATCCATATTACAACATATTGAATAATAAAAAAAGTATCCGACAGGCTCATATTTGGCCGATATTTGTAAAGTCATTTTTGTACCCAACACTGGTACAGACAAGAATAAAAAAACAAAACATGGGCAAATGGGAAAGTCCTCAAAAAGGAAAGATTACGACTTTATATACTAAAACCATTTCTTCCCTGTCATATACAGTTCCTCAAAGAAATATGAATCTCTGTTTGCCCTTTCATTGCAGACTTGCATTTAGCTGGCTGGTCCCTAGAAACTGTATTACATATTTATGGCAGGCATCTTACAGCCGGACCACCTTTTGAATAAAAAGCACATTTCATAATTTATTACCAACAGCAGTGCACCATGCAGTTAGGGGGCAGGTGTCAACTCCCATGATGCACTGGGAAACCAAGCAATTTCTGATTACCTATCTCACAGTCATAATCCAGTATTCTCACTGGGCTCAGTTTTAGTCACTGCAG
Organism: Girardinus metallicus; assembly: GCA_903067095.1. Lineage (NCBI taxonomy): Eukaryota > Metazoa > Chordata > Actinopteri > Cyprinodontiformes > Poeciliidae > Girardinus > Girardinus metallicus. The sequence continues at coordinate 39,249 of CAEGAE010095209.1, forward strand.
TGTGGTGGCAACCAGACAGAGCTACATCATGGACTGTGCTGCAGTGTATTTGATCTATTATTCTCATGTTGAGACAGCAGCGAGGTTTTCACAGTGCATAAGGGTGAATGTTTTAAAATCTGGTGCCCGTAGTGACCGTTTACCTTTGAGCCGCCTGGATTATAATCCTTGTTGTTGGGAACAAAGATGGTCACTAGCGGAAAACCTGTTGGGATCACTTAAACCTTGATCACCCCAGTTCAGATGAGCAGTGCTCACCTCTTGTGCTACCAATTGCTTTGACTTAGAGGCCAGCAAATGACCAGCACCTGAAGCTTTAAGCGTAATACTATATACAGTATAATGAACAGAACATGTACTCTGATTACGTACATATGTGTAGTTCAATTTGGAATGCTCAAAGAACGTCCTGAATTGAATTGTGCCATGATGATGGAAAAGGTTTTGCTCAAAGACATGATGGTGATGCTGATCAATCGTAAGTGCTAACTGGTCACAATCGTCCTTCTGCAGAACCTTTAAAGGTTTATGAGTAGTTGGTGGTGTAACCATTAACTCTTGATGCTAACAGTCAAATCGCCCTTTGAAGCAGATGTATAGAAGGTTCAAATCGGCCATCTTTAAAGCAAGTTAATGGTAATTTTTATGTGGTTGGAAGAAAGTTCAAATACCGGCCACCAAAATTATGCAAAATTGATTATTGCAATAACTGATAATTTATTTTGCTGTTATCTTTTAAAAGAAAAAATGTTGGATAAAAAAAAAAAAAAGAAGTAATTAGTCATGTTTTTTTTTTCCTTTTCCATTCTTTCATTTTAATATATTGAGCATGGGCAACTATTTACTGGAAAACAGCCGTGGCCACACGGATTAATTAAACTTAGCCAAATACAACATTGGTTTTCAAGGAGACGTCAACATTTTTTAGACCAAAAAAAAAAAAAACAGCCAAAACATTAGAAAAACTATGCTCCTTCTGATTAAGAAAACTCTTTTTCAGACCAACAGTTATTTGTTCTTGGTTTCATTAAAATATTTCATGTTTAATATCTGAGCATGTTTAATAACATTCAAGTTTTTTAATGTCCCCCTAAGTACTTTCGGCTTTGTTGTTTTGACCGAAGGTGCTTAAAGTTTCAACAACACAGCTTAGAAAGACTTAGAGAAAATGTCCCCCTTTTTTATCCAACAATAAGCTTAAATCCATAAATGACACTTTTAATGCAAAGTTTCACTAAAAGTTCCATTAAAAGTGTCAACTTTCGTTGTAAGCATTCATAAAGATTCCTTCATGTTCATGACAGATGTTATGTCATGTTTATGACAGCGTCATGTCAGTCTTATGTACACCCCTTCAAAATAAAAGGGTTACCAAATTCATATATTACCAAGTTTTGAGTCTCCATAATCAGAACAGCAATAATCTTCTACCTTTATGTAGCAGGTGACCGTTTAGTTTACTAAGCTGCCTTCTTTTTAACAAGAGGAATGATTGCGAAAGGTGTCCTCTTTCACTGGCTCTTCTTTCACTCTGATACAACCAAGATAAAAAGGAAATGTGTTATTTCTTGACTCTTACACATCATTCAGTCAAACATTCAGGTAAGACAAAAACAAAGACATACTTTAAAACCGTTCACTGGATGATGGCGTTATGTTGGGCGTTTATTATGAGGCGCCTGGCATTCAGTGTTGCAGCCGATGCCAGCTGCAACCTGCGCCAATCACAGCTGCAATCTCTTAAATCTACAAATCCAGCACGGACATGACAGGACACTGAAGGTTCTAAGATTTACAGCAAAAACCGAAGAAAGGCGGATGGAAGAATAAGTTTTGGGGAAGAGGTGTGCAACTACGTTACATTAATAGTGCTAGTAGGCAAGAACAGCAGCATGTGAGCTTTTACATTATAAGGTCCCTTCCTTGCTTTTGTGGGCAGTACATGAGCGTGCAGCAGCTGTGGTCAACTCTCCGCTGACGTCTGCAGCGACACTCGGCAATGGAGAACCTTGAGGTTGTGTTAGACTTAAATGAACCCAGATATTTAATTTTGTCTTTGAAATGTATTGCTAAGACTCAGATCATCAGATTATTTCGCTATAAATATAATTACACTCTGGAAGTTAATTTTTTTTTAAATGTGTAACCTTTCGGATTTCAGTAAACCAATAGGGACGTATGAACTACGTTTATTTTTAATCCAAAGAAAAATTTAAATTTACATCACAAGTTAATGTTATGTAATTCAAGTGTTTCACACTGCTGGCGGAAAACTGCAGCTCTGTCGGAAAGCTGAGCACAGCGGCTCAGAGTTTCCAGTGACTTAAATCACGAGCCAATCAACAAATGTGATCAGCTGTCAAACTGTTTCGGTGCCGTATCCGGCTCGGTCCTGCTAGTGCCACCCTGGAGAGGGTACGAAAATCTGAGAACAGCCAGGCAGAGGTGCACCGGATTTGCTAATGGAAAATGAATCTGGCCGGTGTGGACCAGGACCGAACCGGTCTAGTGAAAAAGCGCCTTATGTGGCCCTCTTTGAGCATTCTAGCACAGCCTCCACAGAACTGTTAAAGGGCCTTTTGTCTAACAAGTTACCTCATCAGCACTCACTGTGGATTGTCTGACACGTCAACAAGCATAGAGTGAAAGACACTGGGGACGCATATTCATTTATGAATAGAGAAATTGTGGCACCAACCTTTTCCAAAAGGATCTTGGCACATTCCTTGTGGCCCTCAAAACAGGCATACATCAGTGGAGTGAGCCCATGCTTGTCTGTGGCCTGTGGAGACAAAACAAGGCAAAAAATCTTTTGTTTTTCTTGAAGTCACCACCATCATACACATAGGTGGCTGTAAATTGTGTTAACACATGTCAGAGTTATTAAGACTTCCATCTGTGTATTGGAAGCTGTAGAAAAAATACATTTTGGACAGTATAGCAAGTCCAGACATGAAGCCAGAACCTCAACGGAATGGTCATTTTTATTTAATAATAGCACAGACAAACTCGACAGCCAAATATGAGAATTTGTGTCAATAAAACACTACTGACCCACACTCTTTAATTTATGTGAGTTTAAATCTTCTTTTGCAACAAGTATTGATTTAGAAAAAAGGGATCAAGCTACAAATGCAACTTGTGGATGTAAAAAAAACCTACATGTCAAAGTCAGATAGTCAATGTCAAAATTTATTTATAAGCAGGTTAAAACTGCACCAAAGTGCTGTGAAAAGGAAGCAGAAGAGATCAATAATTTTTCAGCGGTTAGACAGAAGGCAAATTAATGCAAAACTGCACGAGATGCAGTGATAGCGTCACTTACGTTGACATTTGCTCCTTTTTCAAGAAGGTATCGCATCACTTCTAGATGGCCAAAGTCTGCAGCGTAATGAAGAGGATTCCTCCCTTCCAGGGTCTGATTTACATCTTCCTTCTGAAAAGGAGGAACGGATGTTATTCGGCTTAGATTGTAAAACAGAAGCAAATCATATACATTCAGCAATGTAGCAAGGCCCCACTGTGCTTAATGGGGACTTTACCTGTTGATACTAAAGGTTTCCACTAGGGCTGAAACGATTCCTCGAGTGATTCTAATACCTCGATTATTAAAACTCCCCGAGGAAAACTGACCTGCCTCGAAGCCTCGTTATATTATGTGTTATTATTTAGCGCACCGTGTTCCGGCCGGGACTTTATTTACTCTCTCACTTCCGCCTGAGTTGCTGACGAAAGCTAAGTGTTAGCAGCATAACGTCCAGTTTTCAAGTTCGGCCTGGGAGGATTTTATTGAGTCATGATAA
>CAEGAE010095210.1:0-17950 GCA_903067095.1 Girardinus metallicus
TATATATATATATATATATATATATATATATATATATCCTTTCCAGATGATTCAGATGGTTCACCAACAACCTGTTGATTGGTGGTGAATATATTATAAAACATATATACTTTTCTGTAGTAAGTGTTCCGCCAAGGTGCAGTCTCTGTAGTTCTAACTGGAAGCTCTGCCTTCTTCCTTTGGAACTGAGTGTTCCACCATCTCTGTAGTTCTCTACATCTCTGCCCTCCTCAGTGTTCTGTTGCCACGGTAATTAATCCTCTGAAAACTGACATGTGTGAGTGAGACATAGAGGGGGAGACAAAATTCTGTCTCTGTTTTGAGCCTAACTGACACAAAACAGTGTCAGTTAGAATTTGTTTTTATTTGAATTTGGCTCTTTTTTTCAATAATTACGTCGCTATGGTTACTCGAAATGCCAACAGAAGTAATAGCCCGCATGCCGAGATTCAGCTGCATGTTTTGACATATATATTGTGTGGGTGCACGCAGCAGTACGAGCCGTATTAACGGTGAAAGGAAGCGACAGTTATTTTGAGGTGTAGAGTAACAGGTCCCTTCCATGCATTGCAAGGAGGCAGTGGAATGCCTGGGTTTACAAGGCATTTCTATGCTCTACTATGGTAGGCCCCAATAATAATTACTATACTTCTGCTGAAAATCCAGATGATGATGTGAAATATGGTCAACCCATCCTGCCACTTTCCTAACCATTACATCACATCCCATCACTCTCCATGATGTCATTCCCTTTCCAGTTGCTCCGTTGATATCCAGCATGAATGTCTGACATTTGCAACATAATATCCAGCCAAACACCAAGAGTGCAACAATTTGACATATTGTGAAGCTGTAAATAAAAACATGTAACTGTCTAACTGGAACTATTAGAGAAAGAAAAGTCAGTTCACCAAACTGATATAAATCTGTAATACAATATTAGTTATCTTTTTCTTATAAACTATAATGTTAAACAGAGGAGAACACACTCGACTTGACTCAACAGTTTGTTTTTTATCCACATCATTATACAAAACATTAGGTTCCAATATGGCAACCCACCTATCTGCCTCATCCAGTAGTCCATCTATCCAGGGGATAAGATGTTAGGGTCACATTCACCCACACATAGCTGAAATCTACCAATACTTGATACCCCATCTAAAAACATATAACTGCCTATTCTAATAGTTCACACACCAAATATACCTCAATATGCATTAAGTGGAAACAATCTAAGCACTACCGCAAAAGCTAACTTCTACTGTCTTTCTGCTCTTGGTGGTTCAGCCAGTCATTGTCAACCCCGGTAACCAGAACAGGCTGCAACCTGCAAAACTCTACTTTCTTCTCCTATGAAAAATGAAACAAAAGTACTGAGGAAATATTTCCACTTTATCTTCCGCTTCCTCAGTGAGGCACAGAGGAGTAGAAACAGATGAAGACCGAGACCCAAAATAGGATTACATGGCTTGAGCGTTCAGTGGTTAATCCATTTATTTCAGAGGTACCCATGGGAGTACTGGATAAATCACTTCCAGTGGGTCCAAACTGGCTCTCCTGAAAGAAACAAACACGGAAATATGAGAAAGAATGGAGAAAGGACAGCGTTAGCCACTGATGGATTTGTGCTGGAATACACAGTGAATAGTTGGCCATTAGTACATCCAGGAAAACACTTTTCTCTATGCAGGATAGAAATATTCTAAACAGGGAGGTGCAATGTGTTTAATAATCATCTGGCCTTCAACAGGTCTTAAAGTAAGGTTAATTAAAATCAGATGAACACCAATTTTACTAAAATAAGTTCTTTATGAACTAAACACTGACGCCTGATTACAGATGCAACGTGCTGATTTAGCTGCCGTTCAGACATTTGAAGTTCTCTTCTCTGTGATTGGCTTTGTTGGTTGATGGCTTGGTGTCAGGTGTTGGTAATGAGTTTTCAGGTGGTTCAGAGCTTAACTCTTACTACCACTCTGTTTACCTGACTAGCCTAGCCTACCCTGCTCCCCTCTCACTGTAGGGTCCAGATGTAGATGCCTATGTGGATATGTGGCTGGAGGGACTGATGTCTGTCTCCCCGAGACACACATCAATCAGTTTTTCTTTTTTGGTGCAGCAGTGCGCCCTGAGATTTTCTCCATGTGCACCATTTATATATCTGGTTGCATCTGTTGACCAATTGTTTGCAATCTGGAGCCCTGAGAGCAGTAATGTGTACATTAACGTTTCTTGTAATTGCTCAGTTAAGACACATTAATGTTGGCATGCTATATATATATATATTCTAATCCTAGTGCACTTAGGTTTTTAACAATAGATGACTAACAAATATCCATCTTGTTTAGCGGCAGTGCCACTGACTGGACCTTTTTCAGCCGTCAGCAACTGTAGAGGGAAAACGTATCTTGGTGGTAAAACCTGATTGGTGTACCTGGCCTATGCTGTATGGCTTAGGTGATGATTGTCAGATTTTCATCAAACATTGCTTCTCCTAAGCAAAGACAAAACTGGCATGACAGAGAGTTTACATGTGCACTCAGGCAGTGTGACTTTAAAAGGTCTAGGTAAAATCTTGGTCAAGTCTAGGTAAAAGTATTCCTTTAGGCTGTGACCCTCCTACTCTCCCCTTTGGCAAGTATTCAATATAATTACATTATGTGCAGGAAGAAGCCTTTCAGATAAATGGCTTGTTATTGCTCACACTGAGAGCACTCCAAACCCAAGATGCTTTGTGAATGGGCAAACGGCAGACATTGACTTGGATGATGGATGGCTTTTCAAAACAGGAAAAGGCACAGATGGGGGTGGGCCACCGTTGCTCATTGGATGAGTCATATGCGGCACTTTTCAGCTTTGACTCATCATGTATGTAATCAAGTGACTAGAAAGGTTGTTTATGCTACAAGAACAGTTATGTATGACTATGGGTAATCTGTGGGAACCTCACCTTAACCTTTATTTACAGCATGTCTTTTCCTAAGTTATTTACTACCTGTCATTATTTGTTGAGAGTGTGTGTTTTGTTTTGTTGTGTTTTTTTTTTCAGAAGTGATACCTGTGTGATTTTAGTCATCCTGCAGACTTTAGAACGGGCTCAGAGCTAAATATATGCCCAGTATGCCCAGCAGTATTGTTGCTACATTCTGGTCCAGGAGTGAATGCAGTGACTTAATCCAACTTTGAAAGGGTGCTTCTTAATGCAATTCAGAAACAATTAAACACTCATTAAAACGGTTTCACATTAAAACAAGAAAACCTTCTTGATATAACCAGTTGCAATACTCATAAAGAGTTTCTAACAGGTTGTAATGGCTACAAAACCCTCCAAATATTCTGAAAGAAACAATTCTAAAGAGAAGATTGGGCCAAAATTCTTGCACAGTAATATAAGACATATATTGTCAGCTTTAGCACATATTTGATGGCACAGCCAGTTTTTAGGTTTGGGAACCAGTTACTTTTTTCACTAAAGTCCTGATTGGTTACGAAAACTTTTTTTCTCTAATGACGTTGTTGAAAACTATATTTTTGTATCTCCTCTGGTCATTTTTGTCAGATAATTCAATTTGTTTATGATCTGAAACATTTCAGTATGACAAAAAAGCTAAACAGAAAATCTTTAAAGAGATAGTAGCTTTCTTTGAGCTCTTTAGATCTGGACTTGTTTGCCCCAGAGGGGAAGTTCTAAACCTTATAGAAACAAACACTTTTCATACACATTTAATGTCTGACAGGAGAACATTTTCAGGCTTTTTCTTTAAGAACACCTGTACTCTTGATGGCTCAAGTGTTTAATGACTTGCAGAACCGATGAGGCAGAAGAGCAGGTGTTCAGCTAATCTTTGCTTTGTAAAAAGTAATCTTTGTGTGCTTCCTTGCAGAACTACAAGAACACCCTGCAGGCCCAGGTTCTGGAGTCAGCAGGGAGGCAGCGCGGCGCCACGACGTTCGGGGCAGACCTGCCTGAAGAGACGCTCAGTCAGTTCCAGGACGAACAGATCGGCCAGCTGTATGAACTCATGCTGGAGTCCACCAAACCCAGCAAACAGTTCGACATCCATGAGGACAGCCGGTGAAGAAGAGGAGCACAGAGAATGGATGAACAGGACATGCTCATTCTGACTAACTCTTGATGTTAGCATAACAAGTCTGGTGACTGACATGCAGACTGGACTCTGGGCCCAGGGAGAGGCTCTTAATGGTGCTCAAGTGCTGTTTAATGGTTCTGTTTCTTTGCTGAGCCATTTACTGTCAAAATAAAAAGGTTCCTCTTGCTCCTCCACCGGTTCATTAAGATCTCATTCATTGGTTTCTTTTGTCAACTTTTCTCCTTCTGATATGCTGAGGTTTGTGTTAAAAAGACATCTAAATGTGCCATTTCAGCAGTTCCACCAAGAGGGCCTTTCATAAAACCTGGCACTTTTAAGAGTTATAAATATATTTATTACAAAAAGCTCCCCAAAAGAAGTAAAGTCATTAGCAGATTTATGTTTCTGTTCAGTCTCCATCAGGATATTTTTTATTAACAGTTACATCTCAGCTTGCTGCAGTAAAGGTCATCTAAGGAGAGTTTTAGTTCTACAGGTCCAACTGACAACCAGCATGATGCCAAAGTTTCCATTTAGTGCACTTTTCCAAAACAGTTCAGTCCAACAGGACTACAGTTCGATTCAAATACAATTAGAAACAGTTCCCGTCATAATTCATCACAGGAAAAATCAGTTTTCTACCCTAAACCAGCAGATTTCATTAGATCTCCAATGCAGCGCTCATCTTGAGCCAGCAGTGGAGAGAAACCTCAGCTAACGTCAGAGCGTTCACTGCAGCCTTTCAAGTCAGCTGAGTACTTTTTAAAAATTCTGGGTTTTCCTGATAAGTTATGATAGTTAAAATAAGAAGAATCTTAGGAGGCGATGGGAGTGGCCTGGTGCCTATAGTAATCAGAACTACTCATAATTCTTCCAAAATTTTCAATAGCAAGAGAAAAATAACAGATTACTATTAAACTAAAATTGTATATTTCAAACTTGTTTGCAATGAGAATAGTGCTGTTTCCTGTACTTTTCATGTGCCATTTTGTACTATAGATGAAGCCATATGTGCATCATGTTACATTATCCGTATGACATACCGGATGGTTAGGGTGAAATGTGCATCAGATGTGTGTGAAGTTTCCCAGCATGCAGTCCTGCTCTACAACAGATCTTCATGTTTCTGAAAACAGAGTGGGACAAATTCTAAACTTACTTCCAGTTTTGTATGGAATATAAAAGGTTGCTTTGTTTGCTACGTCCTTGTATGAAAAAAGACTGAGCAAAATCTGACTTGTCCTTGACATTATCTGAATGACAATATTTATGGCCATTATATTTGTCAATTCCCCTTCGAGGTACCATACTAAACCCTCCATCCTCTACATGTTGTTTTAAAAAGAAAAAAAATTAAAGTGAAATATTTTTTACAAAAAATGGTAGGAGAATGTTAAGTCAGCAGTAACAGTGACCAGGTAATGAGCACACAAAAGTATTCATAACCATTGAGTTATTTTACATTTTGACACATTACAACCACAAATGTGATGTCACGTTTCACATGAATTCATTTGGATATTATGTGATAGACAAAGTAACAATTGTGACATGAAAGGAAAAGTTTACTTTTATAAATAAGAATATGTAAAGTGAGACATCCATTAATATTTAACCCGCCAAGTCAAAACCTTGTGAACTGCCTTTGGATAAACTGCGGTTGGGTAAATGTCCTTAGGAAGCTGGAGAAGGTCGGCAAGATTTCTGTAACCATCAACAAGGTTGGAGCATAATTGTGACTGAACATGTTCCTGTCACAAGGGGGAGATCTAATTAAACTTGTTTTGCTTCCTATGCCTGGACTCTGCATTTTTAGCACAGAGCACAATGTTTCATTCTGTTCATGTTGGGGTTGGCCTGGTGAAAACCGGCTCCATGTCCTGAGCTTTGCTTCATTCAGAGTCTGGACCCTCTGATAATGAGAAATCATTGGTTGCTGAAGTGTGGACTCAGTCAAAGCTTTAAATGTTACCCAGTTTTCTGCCTCTCCTGCTATTATTGTTTTACTTCATGAACATCAAAAATAATATTACATCACTTTATCTGCTTCTTCTTGTGATGGCTGCTTGCACTCAACCTGGTTCTGCTTCTGCTGGAGGTTTTTTCCTGTTAAAGGGAAGCTTTTCCTCTCCACTGTCGCTCCATGCACACTCGATGTGATGGATTGCTGTAAAGTCAACGACACAACTGAAATACAAAACTTCCATAACTCTACAGTAATTGTTTCATTTCATCATTATGAGTTCATAGCAGGTGGGGAAAATCACAAAACTCTGTTCTAAATATGAAAACAATTTACAGAAACATTTTATTTTGGAGTACTCACATGTTAAGCTATGATTTTTTTTATTCATTGTTTAAAACCTCAATGTTTTAAATATTTAGTCTTGCATATGAGCCATTAAAGGGAAAAACATTCCAAAGCTCTTTCATGCACAGACTGTGTTCTGCAGGAATTAGGAGGGGCTATCTTGTGAAGACCATATCCACTCCTGGAAACTCCAAATAAATTGGTTAGTATTGGCCAATGCAGCATGGTATTAGTGTGAAATTAGGGTGTTGGAGAACAAACACTTCTGAGGAGCATCAATCATGTGAAGGAATAAAGAGAAAGAAGGGAATTATGAGCAGCAGCAATCACTGATGTCCCTCTGCTTCTCAAATAGTAAATTACTTTTTTTTAATTAAATTGAAATTTTTTACATTTGCTTTACATTCTTCTGTTCAAATTGACAAATTAATTGATGTCCATGTGTTGCATGCAGCACTGCCTGCATGTCGGTGAATCCAGGAAGCCACATCTGATTCCACTTTGCCTCTGATGAGAATAAAACCGAGAGAGTTCAGAATAAAAACAGCTTATTATAACTCCTGAAAAGAACACTTTTAATGCTATATTCCTGTTAAAATTTAAATGGGCAAATATTTATGACATAGGAGAACATGTGAATCTGACTCTCAGAGGGAGAACATTCCCAGCAAGCTCGCAGTCGACCACGCCCGCTGAAAGGGCTGAACCACCCAGACAGGAACCTGGAGCCCCTGGAGGTCAAAGCGGATTTTTAGGTTGACCTTAACTGTCTTCAGGTGGTCTATGTAAATGTGGAGACAGTCACTCCATCTGTAATGATTAAGCTACTGTTATTAACATGATTATTAAGAGCAACATACCTTTGGTAAATGGGTAAAGTGTCTCCTTCCTATAATGTACGCAGAGTTCCAGTCCTGAGGTGTGACTCAAGCCTGGACAGTTTACAGCCAGGCATTACTCTTGCATTGAACAAGAGTAATGCCATTTCCTTGGAGCTTTAATGTAGCTTTGTTTATTTTTCAAATAAGTCTGTTAGGTACTAGCCTGCTCGATTCAAATCTCGCTTCACAGTTTAGCCTGAGCTTTCTCCATTTATTTGGATTCTCTGGTAGAATTTTAACTGAACCAATCAGCGAACAAAAGAAGTAGTGAATGATGATGTTAATTTTCTAGTTTTAGGATAGCAGTCTGCCTGTAGTTTTAGCAATGGCAGCGATGTAAATGAAAGAAACCATTCAGCCGTGTTGGCTGTACTTGCAGACATTGAATTAAACTTAACAGCCATTTTGTTGGGCTCAGAACTTTTTTCTTCACAGTGGAGGATGGCTGTTCACAGCGCAGGCAATTTCTGATATACTTTATGGTGTCAAACTGGGATATATCATGACCAAATATTAGCAATTGGATAAATTTAAAACCTCTACAGAGTCCCAGCTCCAGGAAGTAATTGTTTCTCAATAGCTGAGGGTCCAGACCCTGTGGACGAAGCAAAGGATTGCACAAGGGGCTGGTTTTTACTAGGCTAGTGAGGTACATGATGCACAGCAGCTGGATGTCACTTGTTTCCCCAAAGCCAACTCCAGAAGCTCCACAATGCTATCAAACACACCACAAAAAGGAGCCAGTGCGGGGAAAAATACACTCATACCGGTCATCATATTCCTGGCTGTCGGAACAGTCCATCATTTATGGCATGGGCCTTTTTTTGGTAACTGGCTTGACTGCTAAATTGAGAGACTTATAGAGAGATGAACTTTTACATTTGGCTACAAGGCAGTGGTGAGGTAGGAGACAGTGAACTATCAGGATATGCAGGACCTGCTCCTTCAGAAGAGCAGGGGAGCCGTGGTACCTGTCAACCACGGAGGGGGTGGCATTAGTGGCCCATTCCAGGACTTTTACTGTAGACAGGCATTAAAAATGATCAGGCCCCTTGTTTCCGTATTTTGAAATTTCTCTGCCATCTTCACACTGCTGGAGGTCTTAAAACAGACGTAGGTCATCAACAGAGCATTGTTGTAGGAGGTGGTTGCCTCGTCCAGATAAGGGTCAATGGAGAATTCCTTAGGATTCCACACAGCCACTCCTCTATATAAGCACCCATTTCATCAATCCTGCCTGTGGTGGTGGCCCAACACAGTACAGATGATCTCTTTGATAGTAGGAAGCTCCAGTTTCTCTCCAATTGTAAACGGCTGTCCACATTTGGCCATTAACAGAGAAATATTGTAGGATGCCACCGGCCCGATATCAATTCAAACAGCCTGCTGTGGTTCTCTTGAAGAACCTGGAGGAGGGGACGCTCCTTCTCGGCTTCGTAAGATGCTCCTTGAGATGTGAGGGTTTCATCGTCTCATTTGAAAAAACTTGGTTCACACAAACACAAGACAAGGTATCAACTAGTTGGTATGAAGTTTTAGTTAAAGTGCGTCTTTAAGGTTCTTTTAAATAGATTTATGTAATGCACCTCATCTACTGGGTCACAGATCGGTCGTTGCAGTCCTTGGTTCGCTTGGTACTGTGCCATGCAGAAATAATAATTAACTTATGTTTTATGTAATTTTTTTGACGTCTGAACAAAGATTATTTTGAAAAATAACTGGATTCTCTTCGTTACATCCATCTATGACCACTCAATGCATGTCAAGACGATTATCGGTCACGTGATACTGCTACAAAAAAACCCCAAATGTCTGTGAGTTTCTTTGAGGGGAAAAGCCTTTATGAAGAGACAGAAGCTGTGTTTACAACACCTAAGAAAGCTACATTTTACATGGTGTCCTGCTCAAAATATGGATTTATCACAACAGGCGATTTTCATCCAAGTCTGCTCTGGATTCAGATTCTTAACCGATTCTTAAGTAAAAGCACACAAATTGTAATGAGTCATGCTTGAAAAAAATCGTATACTTACAGTTTTGGTTTGCTTGAGGGACAGCATATTCTGTCAAGTTTGTTTTATAGTTTGCAGCCTTCATGTGGGGAAATATAGACGCCAGTTTCAGGCCCTGTTATGCGCCTGCGTCACGTTAATAATTGAGACCTCGTCAACATTTTTTGAAGCGCTCAGGGTTCTGTTTAGTTAAGAGCAAAGCAAATGATTAATATAGCAATATTTTAATCTCCTTAAGTAGGACTAAACCAATAAGTAAGGGAGAATTTAGACCTTATTTAGAGAAATATAAAAATGTCACCTCCTTGTTTGGCAAAACATTTGACAAGACTGTGGTATAAATATTAAGTTCTAATAATATTAACTGTACAGTATTGTTATCTTATGTTATAAATTTGCCCTTACTATACAGTCTGATCGTGTTTTCATTTTTCGTTTATCTTAGTTTGATGCATGCTTCTTGTAAACTTGCTGCTGGTTGATCCAAATTTCCACACTGTAAGACATTAAAAGATGAAAAGAGAAACGCTCCAGGCATCGCTCCCGTCATTTTAATGATGTTTATTGGTCTCCAGAAAAGCGGCAAAAACCTGGACATTATCATGAATCAGTAAATCACTGCTGCAGATACAGGACCTCTGCTGACCTTTTTGAGTTGTCTGGTTTTAGTCTATTCTTTATGCCCAGAACCAAACAAGAAGAAACAGCATTCAGTTTTATGATCATATCATCTGGAACAAATTCCAGAAAGCTGCAAAAATGCTGAAACTTTGAGTTTCTTTTAGTCAAAGATAAAAACCCACCTGATTAGAACTGGAATGCTGATTAATTGTAGTCTGGAGTGCAGTTTTTTACTTCTCCTATTTTGTTACTGTAATGTTTCCTTTATTTATTTGTTTATTGTGTCATGGTTTTAATGCATTTTGAACTTCCTTGTTTGCTGTGCAAATAAATTTGTTTTGACTTTTGTTAGAAATAAATGGCTATATTTGATGAATTTCTCTGAGTTCTTTGTTGTTGGGTCTCTCAGTCCTAGTTCAATCCTTTGTTTCTTAGTTATTTCTTGTGATTGTTTTTTAATGCATTTAATGCTGTTTGAAGTTTTGGTCTATGTTTTGGTTCAGCGTCATCTTCCCTCTGCTCCCTGATCTGCACACTTCCTCACCTGTTGAGCATTCCTCATATTGAAGCCCTGGTAGTTTCTGATATTCTACGGTTTAATAGTTCCAACCCTGCTGTATTATTTGCTGCACTCGTCCTTCAGCATCATGGGATCAACAAAATGAAAGACTTGAAGACTTGACCAGAGGAAACCCTTATTTGAATGTAATCAAGTTAGATATGTAACAAAATCACTTGTTTAACAGTTTCCATTTGAGAGAAGACTAAAATTAGACCTCAACAATTTTTTTCTTTGGTACTGGGGTGTAAACATGAATACATTTTCTGCAAAGCTATGTATTGTATTAGGGTTTGTGCGGATGGACTTACTTTTGGAGTTGGTCTCAAGTGGCCATTAAATCAACTGCAGCTTTTGGCACTTCTGCATTGGCTCCGCTTTCAGCCCTTCATGTAAGGCTTGATTAGCACCTGAGTGTGCTGCTGGCAGTGTGTGCTTTGTTTACACTGCCTAATGACGGGGCTGTTTGTGGTTTGTAATCAGTTCGCCTTCTCCCAGCAACCCTCTCTGTGCTCCTGTTTAAATATCATTTCTCTTTTGTTGGGGTTATAAAATATTTTACTTTGTTTGTCGGCGGTTTTATTTTACAAACATAAAAATCTAACTGAATTTACTTAGCATATTATTTGGTCTAACTTCTCTGTGTGGTTTAAAGACTGGTGATTCATTCACTTTATAATGTGTGTAAATAAATGAATTACTTTAACAGGTTGTATCCCTTTTTGGCACTTAACGCCTTTATTTAATTTTAACTATATTTAACTTCCCGTTTGAAGTTTGAAGCTTTTATTTTAAAGGGACAACTTCTGGTTCAAAAACAGCAATGACAGTAACAAGACAGAAAATGTATCATTTTAGTCCTCGATACAGGAACAAGTTGTCTGCATGATGTCAATAAGTAAATGTTAAATATTGTGTGATTAAACTGTACATTTATTTAGTTATATGCAAAAATTATAGTTACTTTTTGGTTGTAAATATTTTTAAGGTGCAGATGTTAACAGTTGCAGGAATATGGTTTTGGTAAAATAAGATCAATTTATTTATATAGCACATTTTCAGCAACAATGCAGTTAAAAGTGCTTATACTGTGTTTATTCTGTGTATACACATTCAGCTCTTATAATGAAACTAAGGCTTACTGCTACAGTAAGAGCTGACCTCAAGGTAAAGTGAGAGAGAGCTGTCTGCAATCTCAAGTAACGGCAAGGCAACAGCATGTAGCAGCGAGCTGCAGCAACGGTGCAGTAACAGCATTTACTCTCAAAATGGAAAATATGGAAGAACAGATCAATGAAAGTGAAGAATGGAAGGAAATGGATGACACGGTTAATGAAATCTAACAACCTACTCTGTCCACAGAGAAAATGTTTTTATATTAAAAGAACGAACATAAAAACCCAGAGAAGGAACTGTTAACTGCTTCTGACCAGTGAAATGGCCAGGTCACAGTATACCTGAAAAGTGATTTACAACATTTACAACTGGGAGATATGACTATATCTGCCAGATATGATTATATCGAAAGGAAAGTAGATGGCATGACAAAAGCATATGGTGAACTCAGAGCAAAATGGACTGTTGAGATTCTGTGACAGAGGACATTATGAATATTATCTTGGCAGCAAGGTCACTCTGTAGCTCTGCTTGCTGAAGTCTTGGCTGCTTTCTGTCATAAAGATTGACAGAAACATCATATGAAGAATTTCCCCAGAAAACTGAATAGGTCTGTGTAGTTGGGTTTTAGATAAATATTAGACAGGAAAATGAGCTTTAATTTTGTGTTCTAGTAAGACTTTATTAACACTTGAACACCAATTATACTCTGGAAGGCACATTTTGAAATACTGTTTTAACAAACACAAAAATACAATTATAACCAGCATCAACCATTTGTGCTTCAGTTAAATCCTAATTAAGTAATCAGCCAGTGTAACTTAAAACAAGCTACATAATGCTGGTCAAACTTAAAAATAAATTAACATTATTATGAAAGTGGAAACAAGGAAGCAATAAACTGATCACTTCAAAGCCAAGGAATAAAAATTAAGAATCTGTAGAAAAAGACATGCTTCACCATGTTTTGACTTCTACTTTTTCTGCACAGTCTCCATCTTGGATCACTATGCAATCCATGTAGGTTTTTCAAACCGAAGCCTTCTGGTATTCCATCTTAAATAATTAACTTAAAGTTTGGAGAAGTAGTCACAGCCAAGTAATTTGGCCAGATCAAGCAACTCTCCATAATTTGTCTGGTGGGCAAATTCATGTTTTAGCAGCCAGTAAAGGCATTTAAATCCCCCATTTATTGACCTCATGATCCAGGTTAGTCACTGGCTTGGATGGTGGACGAGCCTAGAACATAACCTACAAAATATATTTCATTTGATTGATTGATCAATCATTTTTAGTCAGTGTTGTATATTTAAATGATTAACTCCATACTTTTTGCATGCTGGCATCTCAAAGCTACTGTAGAGAGAGCCAATATGTGCAGTTCCATATTGGCTGTAACTTGTTCAAGTAGCTTCAGTGAAGATTCTGGTTGAGGATCTTTGCATTGGTTGCTGGCAGGAGGTGGAGTCGCAGGGCGTGTGAGAGCAGGTCAAGGTTCAAGTGTGGCAGGAGGCTGGACTGGGCAGGTGCATGTCCTTGCAGTCCAGTGTCCTCTCCTGTCCCAGTCTCAACCACCCCCACTTCAGTCTGAGTGGCATAGTTAGTTCCAGGCACAGGCTGTTCCCCTTTTACCGCCTGCTGTCCCAATGTCCGGTCCCCGCCCCTCCAGTTTCTCCCCAAGCAAGGTCCAGGCCTGGTTCCGGTTTCGCCTGGCTCATTTGGAGGGAGCTTCCCAAGCCAATCTGTGAAACCCCAACAAAGTCATAATGATCTCTCAGGATCAATAAAGTTTTGAACATCCAATTTTTGGCTCCAGTGATGAGCTGCGCAGTCGGCTCTGTTGGGAAGGCCGGCAGAATCACTTCTGATAAGTGCTGCGTTTGTTTATGGTGTGAGGGCGGGTAGCGCTCTGACTCATTACTAGAGACATTCATCATGTGAGGAATCGTTTTGATGATCTTATGAATAATCCTAATCTTATTCTTGAAATCAGGGTCATCAGATAGCGGGCCCTCAGGCCTCAGTCGAGCGCCGGTCCCAGACCATGCACCCCAGGTTTGGAACCCCAGACCTGGGGCCTCTCCTCTGTGCAGAGCGGCTAGCTGGTCTTGATGCTGTACCCCTCTCATTTCGGGACCTAGGTGGACTCGGATCGCTGGTGACATCTGGGATGCCATGGAGCAGCAGGTCTGGGTTGTGGCAGCTCCAAACCGCAGCAGCGCAGCTTCGGTGGGGTCTTCTGAAGTCCTCCTCATTCCTTCTGGAATCATAATGGCGGCGATTGAATGCTGTGGCGTGCAGCCTGCGTGTCACCATCGTCCAATCTTGGTCCATCTCGTCCTCGTAGCGTGGCATCATGAGCCGGTCAGGCGAACCCAGAGTGGGATTTTGAATAAAAAACTAAACTTATTTTTAACTGAAAATGTAAATCTAAACCTAACTAGAGTGGAATATGAACGAAGAAAAAAAAAATTGCAACTTCCAGTGGCGCTGGATTTATTAAAAACTCAAATTGGATGCCATTGGCAATTAAAACAGAAAATCAATGCTCTAGGTAAGTAAAATATGGTGCTGAAGCAGGCTATCCCACAGTCTGTTTTACAGGACCTGGATGACCTTTGATTTTCTTCTCAAAATCGAAAGTACTTTGATAAAACTAACTATATTATTTCTTCACAGTGTTTTTCCACATTGTGTTTACGAAGGTTCCTGCAAGCATGTAATGAAGGGTTTCATTACTTGGCTAGAAAACATGTAAAATGTGTATTGAATGATGCCAAGAACAGGTTTAAACTGGTTAAAGTGTTTTATTGATTATGTGTTTGTGCAGTGGCATCTCAGCTGGAACTGGGCGTGTCCTGTTGCAAACAAAAGAAAGAATTGTGACAGTTTGAAGGGCACTGAAATGTTTGAAGGCTTACCTTTCTTCTTTTGCAGGGTGTTCAGGCTAAAAGATTCCCCAGGGNTTGTAGATGTTTAATGTTGGATTTATATTTATTGGAATGAGTTTTTAGAGTTGTGTAAACCATGAAATTAATTGATAATATATTTATTCTGAAGTCTTTGTCTTTGTCAAGGTTTGTTTGTGTGTATATATTTACTCTAACCTGTTTCATGCTGGGTTTGTTAATTGGAGCAGCTGAGGACTATAAAGGCTGCCTGTTAGCCACACTGTGGTTGTTGCTGGAACCCCAGGCCATATTGAAGCAGGGCTCGTCAATTATTGTATGTGGGTGAATAAACACAAGTGGGTCTGCACCGTTTCTCTGCCTCAAGACTCCTACTTTGTCCAGTCGCTACGCCTCGTTCTGACAGCCTGCAACAGTCATTTTTGGAGAATAGAATGCTGGTGTGATATTTTGGTTTCTTTTATCTTTTAAAAATAAACCTAATTTATAATGCCCAACACCAGCATTATTAATGCTGTGTTGGACATTATACACCAGCATAATGCCCAAATTGAATTTGAAACACCATCATCATTTATGAGTCTTTTATTAAATGAAGCATTTGGGATTATATGCAATTTGGTGCAAACCATAGATTTGTCATGTAGGATAACTGCATGTTAGGCCAGGTTGCTTCCAGTGTATTGTAGAAGCCAAAGAGGCTTAGGACAACACGGGATGAGACAGTTTTTCATGATGCCATTGTATGAAACAACAGGGTTTACAGTTTTTGCATTTACAGAGTTCTCCAGTTTGTATTCCTGTTTGATCCTGCAGCATCACCAGCAAGATAGCTGTTGCTTATTGTTTTAACTCTGCAGTCCTGCAGAGTTAGATGAGCAGGACCAATTGGCTTATTCCCGATTGTTGTCAAAGTGCACAAGTGCTTGCTAAAGGTGCTCACTAGCAGGCACTAGGCCAGTGCTCTTAGCACCGTAGGCTGGGTCCTTAGAAGGATGTGGCTATTGAATTGGAATTGAGACACAACCTTTAAAATCAAGATTCTGCTATTTCTGCATGCTTAGGAGGAGAAAAAGGACAACACATTTCTGCGCCCAAGGTAGGCAGCTGAGTGAAGCTAAGTGGTTAGTGCTCCGTTTGTGCAGGTTTGTGTTGTTAAAATGGAATACAATAGCAAATTTCCGTCATCTGGCAAGAGAATACATATTTTTAAAACCTGCCACTTAGTCATGCAAGTAATAATCTGGTTTGGAAAAAGGTGAAAAGTACATGTATATTTGTATTCCAAAGAGCAAAGGTTTATCCAACTGACATTAGTAACATAAATATCAAAAGATTTTGCAAAGAGTGTCAAGGCCATGCTAAAATGACATGTGACAGAGTCAAGAGTCAACAGCCCAAATGTGCTCCAGTGTTCCATCAAAGACACTGGAGCACAGTGTCTTTGATGGAATCTCTTGCATCTCTGGCCAATGCAAGAGATTCATGTCAGGAACCCTTCATGCACAGATTTCAAAAGAGCTGTGTGAGGGTAGTATGGATCCGACTGTATGGAGGTCAGTGAAGACATCAGATTTGATGGATATTGGAGATCCTAAGCCAAGCCATCTTCCAAACTTGGTAAGCCTTGGCGTTTTCCTCTCCTTAGCAAGCAGGTGAGAAAATATTTGGAATTAGCTGACAAAGACTAATTCTTTGCAGTTATTCAAGTATAACATAACTAACAGTATAAGAGATGTTGGTCTGAAAAATTCTTCTGTCACTATTGGAGTCCAACTCATGTGTAAAGGGCATTAACCAAAAAATGTCCCTCAGTAGTTTGGTTTGATGCAACTGGCTCAGTTGTCAGAAAAGTGGTGTGATAAAATTGTACACCATGTGCTACTTGGGAACCGGTGCTCAAAACTTCCATCTTGCTTCATCAGGAATGATGAAACAAGATTGCAAAGCTTCTTCAATCGCAAAGCTTGGACCATGCAAAACAGCCATGACAGTTGTGGCCCTCTTCCTCACTGAGGGCCTCTGCCTGGAACTCCTCCTGAATCAGAGCTGTGCAAAAAAATATCTGAAAGCCCAGATTGCAAAAGACTCCATCATCCTTCCAGAAGAAGACACAAAGGAAGTAAAAAGTGGATCCATGTGATGAGATCCAGACTGACGTACAAGACTGGGTACCAAACATATGTGAGGACAGCAGGATGCATGCTGCGGATAATGGGGATAGGGATAACATTCCTTTCCTCCCTGAGATTGTGCCACACAAGAGTCTTTAACCCCTTAGCCCGCGTGCCGTTTTTCCATTGTATTTTCCGGGGCTGAGATTTAAGGGTTTAAACTCTGCTGGTGTCCATTATGATGCCTTTGTATGGCATCCTAGAGCTTTTTGTGAAGAAGGAAGTTGTGCTGGTCACCTTCAGAAGTTTTGGTGCAGCGATAGGGGGACAGGTTTTTCAGTTAGTTTGGATCGTTTGACAGTGCAGTGTGAATGCGAACCAGAGAAGCTCATATGAGTACAGCATATGAAGAATTTTAAAGAATGTTTAAATTACTATATGATAAAAAAAATAAGAGGAAAAGCAGGAAAAAAAGATCAGTATGTACAAAGAAAAACAAACTTTTTAGGGAATTTATAAAACATAGAACTACTGAATCAGAAAACAAATGTAAGAAATATAAAAGTAAGTAAACTAATATTAGTTAATAATATTGGATGGATTAATTTATAATAAAAAATTATTATAAATTCATCCATCCATCTTGTTCCGCTTATCCAGGGTAGGGTCGCGGGGGTAGCAGCTCCAGACTTCCCTCTCCCCAGCCACTTCTTCCAGCTCCTCAGGAGGAATCCCAAGGTGTTCCCAGGCCAGCCGAGAAACATAGTCTCTCCAGCGTGTCCTGGGTCTTCCCCTGGGCCTCTTCCTGGTGGGACGTGCCCGGAACACCTCACCAGGGAGGCGTCCAGGAGGCATCCTGACCAGATGCCCAAGCCACCTCAACTGGCTCCTCTCGACGTGAAGGAGCAGCGGCTCTACTCTGAATCCCTCCGGATGACGAAGCTTCTCACCCTATCTCTAAAGGAGAGCCCAGCCACGCTCCGGAGGAAACCCATTTCGGCCGCTTGTATCCGCGATCTCGTTCTTTTGGTCATGACCCAGAGTTCATGACCATAGTTGAGGGTAGGAATGTAGATCGACCGGTAAATCGAGAGCTTCGCTTTTTGACTCAGCTCTCTCTTCACCATGACGGACCGGTACAACACCCGTTTCACGGCAGACGCTGCGCCAATCCGCTTGTCGACCTCCCGCTCCCTTCTTCCCTCATTCGTGAACAAGATCCCGAGATACTTGAACTCCTCCGCTTGGGGCAGGACACCCCCCCTGACCCGGAGAAGGCACTCTACCCTTTTCCGGCTCAAGACCATGGCCTCGGACTTGGAGGCACTGATCC
>CAEGAE010095211.1:0-52051 GCA_903067095.1 Girardinus metallicus
GCTAAATAATAACACATAATATAACGAGGCTTCGAGGCAGATCAGTTTTCCTCGAGGAATTTTAATAATCGAGGTACTCGAATCACGAGGAATAGTTTTAGCCCTAATTTATAGACAAAATATTGGACTTACATAAAAAATCCTAATGCTTTATGAAGGTACACACTGAACTTCATGAAGATTTTTATAAGCACTGAAATCATTGTTTCAAAGCTTATTAGATGTACATTTTTATAATTTAGTAATAGATAATGTACTTCAAAAAATGTTACTGTAATTCCTCAAATTACAGTAACATGAAGAAAACCTTCTTAAAATTAAAAAAAGAAGCGGAAGGTAAAAGACAAAATAAATTAATGTACAAAGACCTCATATGAGAAATCTGGAAGAATTTTTGACTCAAAAGTGTAGAAAACCAGGTTGCACAATGAAAAGTTAATGAAGCAAACATTTGATAATTTATGACATATACACATACAAAACAGATAATTGTGAACCAAATAAAACATTTCATCATGTAATATATAATTGCAGAGCAAGCAGACGTGATCTCGCACAAATACACATGACAGGAGGTGACGAATGAGTCGAGCAGAGAGTTCTGACAACAGTTCGAACTAATATATTGATCAGGCAATCAGGTGAGAAAGGTGCAGAAACCAGATTAAGCCACGTCAGACGTCTCATCAGGGCAGCAGCAGATAATATGGCAATAACACAGCTCAGCAACTCACTGGTTACAACACTGTCATCTAACAAGTCCACGTTTTTCTCTGATGGCTAGCTGTTTCAGTTGTTTAATTAACTACAGAAAGTTGGATAAAAATTTTTAAGTGAGCTAAATTCAGAGAGAAAGTGAAATCTTCATGTCCTGGGTCTGTTTTTTGACCAAACATTTTTTCAAGATATTTTTTGGGGATGAATAGGATCTTGAACAGAAGTTACATTAAAGGAAAACTTGCATCTAATTTATTTTTTAAAAATTCCAACAAAAGCAACTTCCATTAAAGTATGGGTCATTATAGAACATATAAAGTACTGAAAAAAGCCACTTGAAGTTGGTAGATAATGGTAGAAAAAGTTGGTAGATAATGGTTTGTATTAATGTCTAAGCTTGAAAAAAAAATCCTAACAAAAACATGTTTGAGCCTTTTATTAAATAGCAAAATATCAATAATTAAAGTCAGTTGGAATTTATTGGTTTGCAACAAAGCAATCAGAATGTGTCAGCTTATAGGATTATAGCTATATACAGAATCCATCATGTGCACCCTATACTGATTGTTCCTGTAAATGTTTTTAGTTGTGAGAGAAAAAATCAGATTCACAAAATCTTAAATGTTATGCTTTGTGTGTGACCTACTGTAGAAAATATGATACAAGTGATGGATTTTAGTTTTCTTGTTTTTATTTCTCTAAGACATGGAGAAAAGCTTTTGCCTACCAAGATAAGAAAATATATTCATACAAATGCTAACAGAGTTATGTTCTTTCTTTGGTCTCAATCTGTTTAGATCACCTTTGGCTCAGAATTATTACACATTAATCATTTATTGGATGACGTTTTTTAAACTCAGTTGTTTTTTCGACATTTCTATGATAATATATAAAAAGAAAAAAAACTGTATTTGCTTTGACTGTGGTGTTTATTATCTATTCTTTCATTCCTATCAGGTAACAGCTTCAGACCTGGATGGTCCAATCAATAATCTGCTTCGGTACTCAATCGTTAGTGGAGATCTGCAGCAGCAGTTCTCCATCCACCCTCGCAGCGGTGAAATTACTGTCCGCACAGCACTGGACAGAGAAGAGGTCAGCGTGTGTGAAATACAAAAAATAAAAAAAAAGACAATAAAACAAAAAGTGTTTTGTTAAACCCTGATTTGTCCTTTGCAGATCCCTCATTACTCTCTGACGGTGCAAGCAGCAGATGAGGGCAGGCCCCCTCTGTCATCGGCGGTCCTCGCCACCATCACTATCAAGGATGTCAACGACAACCCACCTGTCTTCTCACAGGTCAACCACAATCTAGTGCTGCAGGTACAACAACCTAAAAGTTTTGTTAAGCTTATTCACAGAAAGCATGCAGACATTTTTGGTGGAACATGGCTTATTTGATGTTTATCCAGATAATTGCTGAATCCTGGAAGATATGTGTGTGCAGATATTCCATCATCCATGTCATAGTAATCCTCATGCTTTCAAAAACAGTTTCCAATTTTTTTTGTGCGTTGTTTTCGACGTGGGCCACCACATGTTGGCTGCTGTACATTTTGTCCAGATGATGCATCCACTTTGCTGCAGGCATGAAAGAACAAGTTCAGCCTACGCTTTGCATTCAGCGCTCCCCTACAAAAGGATTTTTTTGAGAAGTACTCAAGTGCTTGAGAGAAATATAAGGGCTTGAAATTAAAAGAGACACAAAAATATTATGCACATTAAGTTGATGCAAACTTAATGCGTCAACTTGGTGACTTAATGAGTCATTGGTGACTCGTTAAGTCACCAATGACCTTGATTTCTGTCATCCTCTTTTAGTGTGTTAGTTTTAGCTTTTGCAGGCCTGAAAAGGAACGAGAAAGAAGTCATTTTTTTAAACAGCTTGTCTTTTATGTACTTTTTATTGACTTGACCCTTTCAGGAACCATTTGCACGTTTGAACGGGTTTTGCCACTGTGTTTTGATTTGTTGCAGCCACTGTTTTGTGCCCAGAGATCTTTCACGTCTGTTGCTTAAAAAAACAAAAAATGGCTGCACACCCTGCTGCACACACAAAGCACAGCTTCGACAAACTGTCATGAACCGATACATCAGGAGACAAATAAAGAATCCCAGCAAGAACACACAGGAAAAAACCGTCACCTCCTACAAAAAAGAAAATATATAAACACCAGTTTATATATTAAGAGCAACAGTTGCATTTATGTGTGATATTTGACGACTCTGTGTAAAAATGGGCACATTGGGAATATGAGGATGAGCAAAAAATGCAATAACTCTCGCAGGTGCCTCATGCTGTGTTCACTTTGTTTACATGGAGAAAACGGGGCAGACGGTATTCCCAAACATTCCCTGACATTCTTACATAGAGATACCATAGCCAGTGATAAAGAGAAATTAGAAATGACTTATTTTGTTTAACTCTTTCATTTACTTGATTCAAAACAAGAATACACAGATTTGTTTCTGAACTTTGAATTCAAACATCAGAGGGATCAGCTATCGTGATTGTCACTGTGTTCAACCTTTTTGCTTTAAACCTTTTATTACACAGTCACGTCTGCTGAGGTGGAAAAAAACTTTTAACGGGCAATTTACCTGCATCTTAGCTCCTGGGAACGCATGTATTTCACAATGTTTCAGTTTTCCACATGGCTGTGCATGTTTGTTTATAAGTCTGCTCCTGGCTAGCTGTGGTTGTTGCTCATTGACAACATTTTATCTGCCAGCTCTTCATCACTTTGACTGCTGCAGGTTTGCCAGCTCTCTTCACACCATCCAGCCACGGGAAAGCTTGGTCGTGAGACCAAACTTTGCCAAATGTCGTCTGTGGATGAATCCAAAGTCTTTGAAATGCTCCCATGTGCTAACGCCAGCTCTGCCTGATGAAGGCGCTCTGACTGCAGTGAGCAGATGGATGCGGCTGCAGACGGTCTGAGGAGTTGTTAATTTTTACAGACAGGTGCTGCTGGTCGACAGCGGCCTGGATTTCCTTTTTGGCAGTTAATTACAGTCTTTGTTTGACTATTTGTCACCTTCTGACGTCTGCTTTTACGAGAGGCACATCTGTTGTGGGGAAGTGAAGCTGCCATTATGGGCTGGAGTTGAGTTTGAAATCTTCACTAAAACCAGCAGTTTGACAAGTGATTCATTTTGGTTCACAGAACCACCACAGAGGTAGCCACAGGAGATATAAATCAAGATAAATTCTACATCGCTGAGGAAGATTGTCTCCACTGAGCAGTGAAAACAATCTGACGACATTCAGATGTACCACGATTAAATTGTTCTGCTCACAGCCCATTTGCAGATTTAGCCTAGTCAGGTAAATTCTGGACTATGGTTTACTAAAAACCAGATGGAATTTTTACGTCTTTTTGCATGAACCACTTTCTCTGTATCAGCGTGCATTCCTCATTCTGAATAATTTCCTAGAGAGTAACTCTTGCATACAAATATTGTGTTCAATTACAGTCTGTCTTTAACTTCAGTGAAGCCCCGGGGTTTTAGATAAATATTAAAATTTTTTTACTTCAGGTCCTTAATGTAATGTCCTGTAGTGAAAGTATTTAAATGTAGGCCAAAATAAGAGCTGTTTGACTTTTTCTCACTTTGAGTGAAAAAAGAGAGGGGAAGAAGAACAATTTTCAGTCTCATAAATACCTTAAAGTTTTTTGTTCTTTCATGTTTCACTTCATTACTATTGATCGTGAACTATTATTTTATAGCAACTTGTACCAGAATGATAAGCACATGCCATTTTGTAAAACAATTTAGATGTGCTATGAAGATTTCAGTCTGATTTACTTCACTTTGTCAAATGATAGTGGAGTTGTCTGCAAGTTGCAGAGTAGGGGCCCTAGCACTTATCTCTAGGGAAGCCTAGTATTAAGGTACAGAATGGACCTGGTGACATTTTTAATCTGCTCCACCTAGTGATACGCCTACAAAGAAGTTTAGGATCAAGTACATTAGAGAAGCGATGATGTTTGGATGTCTATTCCTGGGGATTCAAGATCTGTGTGGATGTAAACATGATATAAAAGGCTTACCTGTGGTCTTTGATTGAAATTCACCTTCTGCATTTTATGTGGATCAGTTTGGTCTATAAGCAAATTGTAGCAGGTGTGGTCATATAGGTAATAAAATGTGTTACTCCGTTGCTTCATAAATCACAAATATGCAGACAGAGACAAGGCTCACTGAATCCCAACTGCTCGACACTTTGTTTTATCCTAAGTTAATTAGGCCTTTGTGTCAACATTGTAACTCTTGTGTTCAGCAAAGCCTGAGATACAAGACCAGCTTTCAACATTTACAACACATTCGACCGTTTTCGTCACAGTCTGCTGCAGCTTTTTTTTTTAACAGACCTGACTCATAAATGTGACGCATGCTTTGATTTAAATTGCTAACACTGCTCATGGGTTGGTGCATGTGTTAGCCCAATAATTCCACATTTTGTGTACCTTTCCTGCCATCCATCTCCGGCAGAGTGCTGTTCTGAGACTGATAGCTTTATTTTGTAAGGGACCACTGGTTTCAAATAGCATTAGGACACAATGAAAAGAAACTCCAACTGAATATGTAATCCATCACAGAAAACTTGTTTGATCTCTTTTAGTAAAGCTTGGCATCTTTTGTGAAGTACAAAATATTAAATTCAATTGAAAAGGCAAACGTGTTATTAAAATAAAACCTATAAACTTTTTTGTTTCGGTCAAGTTTTTCATAAATTGTTATAAATGTGCTGTTGATTTTCAATACACACTATTTAAAGATGAATGAAAATCTGAAATAAAAAATAAATTTCTTATAGGAGGGCGAGTCCATCGGCAGTAGCATCCTTCAGCTTGTTGTGATGGATAAAGACACTCCAAAGAACGGCCCGCCTTTCTCCTTCCACATCCTCAGTGGCAACAGTGACCACCGTTTCCATGTCGACCAGGGCGGCCTATTGTCTCTCTCTGCACCTCTTAGGAAGAAGAACAAACCCTACCATCAGCTGAAGATCCAGGTAACAAGGGCCACTACACATCTGTTTTTACTCTTCCACTTCTGTCTGTTGCCTCTCTTTCCTCTAAGCTGCTTTCTCCCTCTGTACCCAGTGGATTGGAAACAAATACACTGCAATTTCTGTCAAAGTCTTCATGTCACTTCTGACATTAAAATTTCTGTTTTCACATTGTCAGTAAAACTACAAAAAAAGAAGAAATTGTGATCCTACTGTTTAAATCTGCTGAGTGTACCTTGTAGCCTCAGCTGCTCTCAGAAAATTTAAAGTTTGCTCTAGAAAACCTTAAAGCTATGCCATAACTTATCTGAAAAATCTGTTTTTGACTTATTTGTTGAAACTGTCACACTGCCGGGACAGTATTTTTTGAGACAGATAATCTGTGAAAAAAACTATACCGATCTGCAGAAATGCATCTCTCCCAGTCAAAACCAACCGATCAGAGACAGGAAGAAGATCTTAGCGCTGTTAATCAACCTGGTGTAATTTTGCTAACGGTGGAGAAACAAAACTCTTCCGCCTGTAATAGGTGGCCATGCTAACGAGTCTGAGCATTCAGGACAGGCTCTGCTGTTGGGAACAAGCTGTAGCACAACAGTGAGCGGTGCATACACAAGAATGATTGAGAATGCTAAGACCCTCCGCCTGTTTCTGATTGGTTGTGTCTGACCAAGCAGTGCATTTCTGAAGTTGGGACTGGAAGCACTGGGTAAAGAATTTTTTCTCTAATTATCTGTCTTATACACTCACGACAAAGTGACAGTTTTAACAAATATTTAAAAAACTGATTTTTCCTAAAAGTTACATAGCGTTGCTGGAAAAACAGACATCTTCCATCTGTATTCAATGACCTAATTTGTGTTCACTAAATCAAATAAACTGACTTGATTAGAAAGATGAAAATGTGGCAAATTTTAAATGTTTGTTTCTGTTAATTCTGGCAATCTTATCTTGCAGTGAATGAAAGGTTTACATAAACATGTATGCTTCTTTTGCGTAAATTACAGCACCAATACAGTGTGACATTAAGGTGATCATCATGTGGTTCTGCTGAAGAAGTCCAGGTTGCTGGAATAGCAGTCTTCAGCTTCTCTGCATTGGGGAGCCACCAATGTGGTGTTGTGTTTGATCAAGAAACAGATGAGAGCCTCGAGTGTCTTTTAGAAACTCCACAGTTTCTCTAGGGTTAAGATCAGACCATTTGGCTAGCATTTCAACCCCAGTGTTATCATGGTCTTTAATCAAGGTGGTGGTATTGTTGTGAGTGTGGGCAGGTACCAAATCCTACTGGAAAATGAAATCAGCAATTCCGCCAACAATGTCAGGAAAAGGAGGAATGAAGTGTTCTAGGAAGCTGGGCTGACTTTGGACTGAATATGAAGGCCGATACTAGGAAATGACTTGATTCCCCAAATCATCACTGACTGAAAATTCACATTGAACCCTTAAGCATCTTTGATTCTGTGCCTCTCAGCTCTTCATCCTGACCCTGGGGCCTTGATTTCCAGTTACTCATTTCATCTTAAAAATGGACTGTGGGCCACTAAGCAACAGTGCTGTCCATTTTCCCCTAGGCCTAAAGTAAATGCTTTTAATTCAGGAGCGACATAACAAGGAATGCAACAGATGTAGCCCATGTCCTGGGTATATTTATGTGTGGTGACTCATGTAGCACAGACTCCAGCTGCAGCTCATGCTTTGTGAATTTCCTCGAAACTCTTGAAAGAACTTCTCTTTACAATCCTCTTAAGGCTGTGGTTATCCCCTTTGCTGTTTCTTCATCTCTTTTCTGACACTTTCACCCCCCGTTCCACATGCAGAAATTTTATTTGCTTAGATAAAACAGCTTGAGAACAGTCAGCTTCTTTAGACATAATCTTTTGTGGCTTTCTAGTTTGTGAAAGGTATCAGTGAGTGTCTGCTGGACAGCTGTCAAGTCAGGAGGTTTCCCTAAGATTGAGTAGACCTCATTTAGTACTCATATTTACTAAGAAATTGAATTTTGAAAATGTGAAACATATGTTTTTAGTTGAGTTTTACTCCCTATTTGAATTACGAAAATGGAATTAGTTCCTGTAATATAATTTATTGATTATTTTTAAAACTTTGAAACACTTTAGACTTAAGTCATTTTCATGCAAGAGTTTAGTTTTTAGTGATTTATTAGTTGAAGGAAAGAAAAATCAATAAACTAAATCAGTTTAGCAGGAAAATAATATCTGTTAAAAGTGCCATACTTTAAAAAAAAAAAAGGCAATTGTGTGAAGGAAAGGATGAAACCATTGCATTTTTTTTATTCAGGTAACAGACAGTGGTCACCCTCCGCTGTCTTCTATCTGTGTGATCAACATCAACGTCACTGAGCAGAGCAAGTATCCTCCCACCGTTGTCCCCCTCGAGGTCTTCATTACTACCACCGGAGGGTTATTTGCAAATCGGGTTATCGGCAAACTCCACGCTTCGGATCAGGACCTGCAGGACATCTTGACCTACAAGATGGTTTCACAAAAGCCAGAGGGCCAAAGGTTCTCCGTGGACCTAACTGACGGTAAAATCTGGGCGGATGAAAACCTGGAGGTGGGCTCATATGCGCTGAACATCAGCGTGAGCGACGGGAAGTTTACTGTCTGGACAGAGGTCAAAGTTCACATGTGGGCAGCTAGTCAGAGAGTGCTGGACTCTGGCCTGACGCTGCAGCTGGTCGGGATGTCACCCGAGGAGTTCCTGGGAGATCACTGGAGAGGCCTCCAGCGCAAAATGGCGCAGACTCTTAGCCTTCCCAAACAAGAGCTCTATCTGGCCAGCCTGCAGCAGCTGCCTGACACCAAGACCCTGGAGATGCTGCTGGTCCGCAGGCCTGAGGGAGGACTCATTCAGTTGCTGTCAGGGAGCAAACTCGAAGGTGAGCTGTCAGCAGAATTACTTCTTTATAAGGCTATGTTCACACAGCAAGTCTTAATTCATAATACTAATTAAACCCAGCTGCAAAGAGACTTGTGCATGTTTTACATCCTTAAAGTGACTGGCATGCACAGAATGGGCAGAACTTTCACATTACTCTTTACAGAAATAATAATGGATGGAACCGTTTATGGATCAATTTTAAGGTTTATTCATCAATAGGAGTCGATAATATTGTCACGAGATTACAACAAGAAAAAATCAGCTAATAAAATGAAAGGACAACTAATAGCAATGGCTTTGTGTAATACTGGCTGCAATTTCTGTAGAGAAATCTGTCTGGATGTGTAGTCAGAGTCAGGATTGGTGGGATTGTGATATGACGCGCTTCAGACTTCTTTCATAATTTTTTAATCATAAACTTCAGCCATTTTTTACATCCTAACTTATCACATCAGGTGCAGAATTCTGATGCATCTTTCACGTTGATAACATAAAAGCCACATAAACTGCAATGTGACCATTCCGACTTCTGAAATTTTGTAAATAGTTGGATACACATCTGAATTAGTAATTGGGGTAAAAAGATTGACTGCTGCGAAAGGGCAAAATAAAGGCAGATTTGGATCGCATTTGCCTGCTGAGTGAACATAGCCTAAGACCTGTGATCATGGTACAGTCTGAATGTGAACACTTTGATTTAGGTATTTTAGCAGAGATGGAGGACTCCCTGGGTCTCAGAATTCCCAAGGTGAGCCATGACGGATGTGTGGAAGCCAGCTGTCTGGCGAGAGGCTGCAGGAACGCCGTGCTGCTGTCAGGAGCCAAGCTAAGCCATTTCACCACAGCCAGAGCTGGTTACATCACACCGCAGCACACATGGGAGAGCGTCTGCTCCTGTAACGGTACGTCACTCTGTCTCAGTGTCAGTGTGCGTCTGAGCTTCAGAGAGACAGCCATCAGAGACGGTGCTGATGTGAGATCGTGTGAACCGCAGAGAAAGTTGTGGTTCTGGAATGGAAACGCTGAAGTTTGCTAACACAAAGCTTGGCGTCTGTCGCTCTGAATATCTGGGTGTGCAGCACCAAAGTTCATATAAACTTTTATAGTTGCTCCAGTACAAAACAGTGGCAATACACATAACAGAATGAGCTCTACATGAGCTTGAGCAATCTCATATAGCACAGAGTTTTTAGCTTTGGACTGATCCAAATGTGATGGAGAAAATGGAACAGAGAAAAAAACACTTTCATTATTTTGCTTTTTACTTTTAAAAACTACCTGTTTAAAAGTAAAAAACAAAGCAAGTAATTATATGATCAGTAACTAGAACTGCAGGAAAATAAAACTGAGAGTTGCTCAATCTCTGGTATGAAAAAATCTGAGATTTTATTTGTAAGCCATATCACTCAGCGCTATGTTAACATTCACTTAAAAAGTGATGAAAAACATTGCATTAATAGCCTGCTGATTTTAGGCTTAGTAAACCAAAAAGCACAAAAACATTTTGCAGGACTTCTCATCTCTCTGAACATAATTTACAGACAGTTTGATCCATCCCATCCCTCCAAAAGATGTTTAATTTAAGTGGTTCCTTGTTTGACCTGATTAGGTCTGTATCGGGATTATACTCACTGTACTGCTGTGTCAGATAGATTCCCTGCCAGCCTCTTTGCAGTGGTGGCTGTCACACTGAGCTGTAACAAGTTTAAAGGTTTGACAGCTTCATTTGCTGATAACAGGAGGACAAATGTATTTTATTTGGTGATAAAACAATTGGAAACACATATTAGACTAAGGCAGAGGTAATGGAGGGAGATTGTTTCGTTATCAGAAAACTGAGCCAAGATATTGTCCTCACATACACACACACAAAAGGCTGCTGTGTCAGTGCTGGTTTATTTTGATGAAATGCTGGCAGAAATCTCTCCTCCGCACCCTGCCAACACTTTCCTGCCAGAGTAAAGCGCTCTGTTGACACAGAATCTAACAGCCTGCGCTGCGCTTCTATTACACACACACTCAGACACCAATAAAGTGAGTGTGGCTCACAAGTACCCTTCTAGATGCGAAGCTTGGCTGCTAACCACTTCCACTTCTTTCAATTTGATGGCTGCTGCAAAACCTCAGCAACCGCTGATCCTTTCTCTATATACAGTATAGTTGAAACTTGATGTTGATATGCACTGTATAAAATGATAATTTTTACTCACTGCCGGGCATTGAATTAGACTATATGTTTTCTGTTTGAAGTTAGCTAGGATTACTGGAGTTGTGTTTCCACTGTGCATATCAGGCCATAAAGTATATTTAATATTACAGTTGGTGCCTAAAAGAGCTTCTAGAGGGGGTCTCAAGTATTTAGATTTCAGCAATTTGTTGTGGTTGGTTGTAAGTCTCTAACCCTAGCAAATACAGGGCCCCAGTGTATGTCAGATTTAGAATTTAACAAAAGTAATTCAAAAATATATCTAACAGTATTGTCATTTATTACATTGATATTTGGCAATAGAAATGCACCAATTCGATATTAATGTCTGTATTGATTAAAGATCAGGTATTAGTGACAATGTGCCACGAGGGCAGAGCTACTCAGTCCAATCCTATGCTTTGTGGTCTGAGCGACATTATGCTTTATTATTTATTTTACATTACATTTGGAATTCGTCATTGTACTTTCCGAAACATTTAAAAGGTTTGTTGCAGTTTACGTTTTACATATTTGACTACGGTAGTCAAGTTGTTGTTTTTGTCAGTTTCAGTTTATCATTTATTTTACATTGGTTGTTATACGCCTTGCACTGGCTGAACAAACTGAAGTTGTGTTGTTTTTTTTACATGTTTAGCCAAGCTTGTGAAACTATTGGTGTATTTAAGTGTGCTGTACTGGTGTACAGTTATCTAATAATTTTGTAATTCACTACATTTATGTCTGTGTTTAAAAAAATAAGTCGATTCAGCACTGTTTTTCTGTATGGGATCGGTATCGACTGATACTAAACCTCAAATATCTCTATTTGAATCAGAAGTAGAAAAGTGAATCAGTGCACTCCTATTAGCAAATAAACTTAATTTGTTGAACTAATCTAAAAGAGAAAATAATTTACATGGATGGAAGTCAAAAAAGCTTATGAAGTATATGTATTTTATACATGATGTCTGTATTTTAACTATATAGACATCATGTTTCCACAGTGTTTCTGCCTCAGTGGTATAAGTGGAATTATTCAGGTGGTGAGGTATGCTGAGTTCAATAACAAGAGAAAATGTTGTGTTTTCAGATGAAATAATCTTTCTAAAACACATTGGCTGAAGTAGCAAACTAGAACATCATATTATTGATGAAAAAACATGGGGTTTTTGCAATATGAGACTTGTGCTTTCAGGGGCATATACAGAAAATGCATGGTCCTCATTCTCTACCTTTCTAATTTAACATTACATCTAATGGATCACAGATTAGAAAACTAATTAGTCCCAGTTAGACAGAGAAAATTGAATCTGCTAAATTAGTTTACCTTTGATGAGGAAGCAGTAATATCTGTGTACCCGTCATTATTCAGCAGTCTCAGCAAAGTGCTCTGTAGTGCTTAATCAGGATGAAGAATTAACAGGTCTGATATTACAATGTCACAATCCAAACAGATTCAGATGAGAAATAAATAGATTATGTTAGAAATTCAATACTTTCATGTCTACATATCTGGTGTTTTTTTATTATTGTTTTTGGCTGAAATGCCACTAGCTTTTCAAATAATGAATTATGAGAATGATTAATGCAGCAGTTCGGATGTGAACAAGCAACTGAAAGCAGCAGCAGCCTGTTTGTTCACCAGTAACTTCTGAGCACGAGTTCCGCAGTCAAAGCTTTCTGTTGCCTCGTTAAAATTGCAAGTTTATGATATGCCCAGTTTAATGACATGATATGCCTCTGGTTGCTCGTAAATCACACATTGAGTCATCCACATCCTCCGATGATATGTTTTCATTAATGAAGCAGGACCAAAAACGGTGTGATGGGGATCTCAGCTTGTGATCAGCTTGTGGCCTCTATATTTGGTGAGCTTAAAATCGGGAGCTTTAAGAAAAAAAAATATAAGCTGCTAAAGTCCCAGTTTTCTGTCCAAAGCTATTTTTGATCCCTTTGCTTAAAATGAACAAAAATGAATAACTGATCAATTATCTGGTTAATTGTAATTACCAAAATGTCATAAAGTAAAAGCATTTGTATTGAGGGATGACACAATCTACCACAGACGCAAAACTCAGACGTAATTTTAGTCTGAGAGTCTGTTTAAAATTTTGTGTTGGCGATTGTTCTGTTCTGGCAATTACAGAAGTAAGGTATTTCATACATAAATATAAAATTAATTGCAGATAACCACGCAGATCTGTGCTCTCCCGCTCTGTGGAAACGAAGCATAAACTTTATAAAGACTAACTGCTATTTTCTCTCCTGATATTTATACAAGCAGCAATTAAATATTTCTTATTTTTAATGGAGAAATTCTTGATTATGTTTCCTTGATCGATTATCATATTGTGTGACATGTGGTCAATAGAGGCTCAGACTTGAAATTTTTACAAGCCAAAACCACCAGTTATTCCACTGGTTTTAAAGTAAAAAAAATGAGGCACAAAAATGAGAAAAATGTGCACAAGTGTAGACAAACTTTGTAAAAGTGCAGCTTAAGAATCGCAATTAATTTATCATCATTATGTACCTCATCTGTACTGTACTGTGTTTTTCCTCACTGGATTCACCTTTTTCTGTTTCAGAGTCAGCTCTGAAGTTTAGCAGTACATCCTACCTGAAGTATCTCCACAGGATGGATGAGGACAGCCAGGATTTCAGACTCTCACTGAGATTTAAGACTTTCCAGGAGCAAGGCCTCATCATGTCGTCTAGGGGTGCAAACGACTGGGGGGCTTTACAGGTATTTATCCTTACGTGTTTTATAACTGAATGTCAAAAAAATAGGACTTACTTTTCATATTTTTGGTGAATTTCCTAGTGTTATTATGGAATAATTGAATCTAGAATCCTATCATCACTTCAGAGTGGTATTTCAGGATAAAGTGGTTGCCTGGGTTCCCAACAAGCTCTGTTAATTTTTCTAAGCACCAACATTCATGTTAAACTGTAAAAAAAAACCTCAGTCATGGAATTATAAGTAACATGTCAATGTTTATTATTCCTACAAGAGACTTCCACTTCAGTTTGAAAATGTTGCAAAAGCAGAATAAGAAAAAATAAAAAGAAACACTCTGGAAGTAATATAATTACAGTGAAAGGAGACAGAGGCTCATTATTTGCATTCATTTGAAATGTATTTGTTGTGCTCTCCCCTGAGCTGGGGGGTAATTTATTCTGCTCTTCCAGTTTTGCCACCGCAGAGATTAAATCTCTTCCTAATTTTCGGATGCTGTTGGTGTAATGTTGTTGTTTGACACTAATTTACGGGCAGAAAGATAAAATCAAGCAGCTGCTGATTTAATCAAAGGGAGTTTTCCATAGGGAACACAGACAGTAAGGGGGGATTGCTTGATTTCAAAACATTTCAAGCCCAGAATCCCAAATACTTGACTTCAGCTTCTCATATACTGGCCTAATATGATATTTTCTTATTATATGAGTCCACAGTTGTACGCTACCTTCTGAAATATTTTATATGTAACCTGTTTATCCTATTGTGAGTTTATTCAATTATTGCATCACACCCACCTGTATCAACCTGATTTAAAGTAGCCTTTTGTTTAACCATTTACAGTTAAGAAAAAACCCTTTCTTTTAATATAAAAGAAACCAGGTTGAAAAGACATTTCTGTGCCTCGAGTTTCTTTTCTGCTCCTCTTCCAGTTAAACATGAAGATCATTACACTTACAGTTGCAATTAAATATTTACATCCAATATCTGAAAAAACAACAAACTTTTTTTTCTATCCCACTTTCTCACATTAATTCTGACTGAACTTTATTTTGTTACACCAACTGGGAATTCCAAAAGTATTTCTAGTTGCTAAAGAAAAAAACATCTTGTACTTGCTTTTCAACTTTCTGCAGATTCAGAAGACCTGTTTATTTAGTAGAATTGCTTTTTAAATTGTATGACTTGGGGCAACCGTTTTGAGTTTTCTCCCAAAAGTTTCTCACAATAGTTTGTTGGAGTTTTGGTTAATTCCTCCTGGTAGAACTGATGTAACTGAGTCAGGTTTGTTCTCAAACCTTTTCAGCTCTTCCCACAATTAAGGTCAAGGCTTTGAAAATCCCAACCAACTTGAATATATTAAGGTTTAGGCTGTTTTAATGTCAATCAGTAGGAAACAAAGGGTTATGTATCTTTTCATGTATGAGATGTATATTTCATATGTAAAGATTAAGTTTTTCACTTTTAATTTCTATATTTGCTAAAGGACTTTTGTAGAGTATTTTTTAAGTACCAAGCTAAACTTATGTCCAGCTCCACATTACTTTATGATGTCAGCGATTCTGGTGTAGTAGCTCATTGGTCCCATTTGGCCCCTTTTTCCTTTAAATTCCCAGTGAGAGAACCAACTCTATTTTGGTAGTCCCAATAAAAACTTTATTGTCATCAAGATTTATTAATATGTTTCTGTGGCACAGTCAAGGGAAGGGAAGATTCATTTTTGTACTGTAGTGCAAGGTCTTCTGTACAAAAGGGGCACAGTGAAGGAGAATAATGAGTTGTTCTGTTCTTTGAGAGACATATTTCTATAAATGGATAAAAGATATTTTTAAAAGTCCCTGAAGTTCTGTAAGATATTTTTTTTTTTGTAGATTTTTTATCGGCAAGATATCTCTCAGGGTCTTGAGGCTCTCCGGCTGAATATGTTTTATTCTGATTCCTGGACGTCATTAGAAGCCAGAGTTTTTAACCAAGGTGAAGAACTCATGCTCGACTTCTCTTACTACTTTGGACTTGAGCTACATTGTGTGGGTTTAATTTGACTTTAAAGCTTAAGTTTCACTGTTGCTGAATTATTTTATTTAAGCCCACAGTTTACTCTGTGGACAATTGGGCACCTTTGAAACGAACACTGGGGCTGCTTCAATCAAAAGCAGCAGCAGTAAACTGTGAAGAACAAGTGAAGGTGACTTGTCACTTTAGACCTGACAGCAGAGCAGTTAACACATTCGACAGTGAACAAGGCGGTGGATATGTGCTGATGTGGAATCAGTGGACCAATACTCACTCGCTTCAGTTGTACAAGCTGACTTGTTTTATTTCAGGCATTTATGTTGACGAGTGAGCAGGAAGAGTTTCTTGCTCAAGCACTTGTGACATTTCAGGAAGTGACTGGATTATCAAAACTAGAATCATGGAAAGCGCTGCAAGCCTCAGTTACCTTCGTTAGGGTCAGCATTCGATCATCGTTCAAGAAAAAGAAAGAGAGTGAAAATAGCTAGAGAGTGAAGTTTCAAGGCTTAAACTACTTACTAACCAAAAAAAGTGCACAAGCTCATATTAAATTTACCAATTAAACATCTTAATGAGCTCCTTCTTAATGAGAGGACTGACAAGGATAACTGGAACCTTTGTGTTGTGTTAAATCTGATGCAAAACTAACTGAATTTCAAGGAAAGAACATTATGATTGTAATCAAACATGCTGGTGGTAGTGTGATGGTCTGGGACAACCTGTACAGATTGCAGTAATAATTATAAACAATAATTCTGATCTCTACCAAAAAATCTGAAAAGAGAAGGTCCAGCCATTAGTTTGTGGTCTTGCTGCTGATTAAGGTATGAAATACTCTGGATAGTTCAGTGGAACAACATGAAGGTTTTGGACAATCCTGGATTTTAAGTCTGGGTTTTATTTGGACTGAGTCGCTGTTGTATGTCTTTTTTTTAATGTCAGGGGCATTGAGCATGCATGACCTGTTTAAAGTCAGAGTGCGCTAAATTTCCTCCACAGTGACGGAAAAAACTCATTGTGAGATATCGCTAATTCTAAATGACAGATGTTGCCACTAAGGTGTCATCAACTTAAATTATGAATTTTTTTGTAGTTTTATAATCCTTCAAGCTATCTCTGTCAATAATAAAATTAGTTTTATAATCTGAGAAACTTCATTTAGGGATGCAGGTTCGTAAAAATGTTGGCCGACACCAATACTCTATATTAATCCTGCTGTTTTGGATGATAAGAGATATTTACGATACAAAATATTTTTTTGACATTGTGAACAAATAACCACAGCACTGACATTGCTTTTCTGCTTCAGGTAAACACTCCACAATCCTGCGCTGCATCACTGTCATTGTCACATGAACAAACAAATATGACCAACCCTCTCCCCTCCACCCACAGAAACAAGATGGAAATAAATATTGGTTGTTGATATTGGCCCAGTTTTAGTTATCGGACCATTACTGACCTTAATCCTGATATATCATGCATACCTAATTTAAATATAACAAAAAAGCAAAAACTGGACAAATATGTAAGCGGGAAAATATTTTTTGAGCACTCTGCGGTTCCTCTGCTTGTGCACATAACCATCATTCTGAAAACATAAGCGTTGCTGCTGTGAAGGCCTAGTCAATTTTGCCATGCAGCATTAAAGCTGCTTGCAGGAGCCTTGCAGCATTTGTGACTGTGATTTATGAAGTCACAGAATAAAAAAATGGAGAGCTGGAGAACTTTAGTCCCAGTAGAGTTTGGCTTTACAGGTTACACATGTTAGATGGGCTCTTCTGATATAGTAAGCTCCCTGACGCATCAAACTGTGCTCTCTCTATTTAATTATTCGTCATGAATAAGTTGTACTAAGCTTGTGCAACAGATTAAAAGGGAACCCACACATATTTAAGCTGTTCCTCAGTCAGAACATCTTCCTTTGGTTAGCTAAAGATAGAGCAAGCCTCATTTTCCTTCTCATTCATCCCTGTGATGGATTCTGCAGGTTCAGCTCAGGAAATCTATTACTGTTTTGGATATGAAAAAACTTTATTTTGGTCACTGAAGGCAAAATAGGATCACTCTGCATAAAGATATGAGAAAGATCTCCAAAAAAAGCAGATATTGGAATAATTAATGTTTTGAGAGTCAGTTGCATTGGTGTCAATAACGTATCACAGTCTTCACTCGTGAATGATAGCATTTTTTCAAATACCCACTTTTGTAGATTTAACACAGAAGATTTGGAAAAGGATTCTGTAGCATAAAGAAAACATGAACAGATAAAAGGAGGTGGAAAAAGCTGCTGGCTTGTTATTTCTTGAGCGCGCTGAGCGTGCAGAAACACTAAGAGGCTGTGGTTTATGGAGATAAAATGCTGAGCATATTTGTTTGACTCTAGGTGCAGTGTGTCAAATAGAGGGGAGTTGAGCAGAGCATCAGCAAAAGATTATTTTTGTAACACAAAAGACTACTCAAAAAAGACAGAAGCGTGAGTCACTGCTTAGTTGTTTTTAAGAGATTCCTCAAATTGCATCTAAAGAGTAGAACGTGTTCTAAAGTTGGGTAAACATGAAAACACATTGTTTTAGTGTTTTTTATTTTATTTTATTTCCAAATGTTACATATTTTTAAGTAAGTAGATGTTTTTGACTTTTTTTATTTGAATCAGAGATGATTGCTCATTCTAGTCTACTTTCATTGCTGCATATTGCACAATTAGTAGCATTGTTTCCTGGCAGAAAAAAGGTCCTGGTTGTTTATCCTGTGTGTCTTTTTGTCTTCTTATATTGGACAGACAACATGTTGAGGGTGAATGGTTGACCTGGATCTTTTTTTTTTTTTTTTATAAATAAAATTACTGTTCAAAAATTTTATTTTATATTTACACAAGTTATTTTTCTCTAATTTTTACATTTGTTTCAATTATGTGAATCATGTAAGTGAGACAAAGTACCCAAACAATAATCTCAGTATGGGAACAAATACTTTTTTAAGGCATTGTATATGAGAACAGTCCCATAGGTTGACACCCTAAAGGAACATTTAGTACAAAAAGCTGGAAATGTACAAATTACAGAGGGTTTTTTAATAAATTCAATCTGTAATGCATTAAGTCAAGTTAAGTCAAGTTTATTTGTATAACGCATTTGAGCAACAAGTTGGTTCAAAGTGCTTTACACCATAAAAAACATAATACATTTGCCAATTATGAAACAGCAATAAACTTCTTTGAGTCATTCTATGATTTAAGACATATTACATCATTAAATGACAGAAAATTAGCAGTTCTTGATAATCATGCTGTGCCTAAAACTCTGATTTGCATTTTTTTATTCTTTATTCAATTTTATGAATTTCTGAAGCCTGAATTTTAATTATCTTATTTGTTCTTTTGTTTGTTTGTTTTACTTCCCTAGCTGACCAAAGGAGAGCTCCACTTCAGATACAGATGTGGAAACAAATCCCCCGGCACACTGCTGGTCAGATCCCATCTGGTGTCGGACGGCCGCTGGCACAGCGTCCTGCTGGAGGTCAACTCCAGCTCTCTGAAACTGACTCTAGACCAGCAGCACCCAGCTTCCATCAGCCTGGCAGAGCCGTGCCGAATGATGCACTCCCATGGTGCTTTACTGTTTGCTCCTCTACCTCAGGACTCCGCTCAAGATTTGGGCCTGGACCCACATCATTTCACTGGCTGTCTGGAGGGCCTGGAGCTCAACAAGGAGCCAATTGTAGTGGGTGATGCAGCAGAGTTGACAGGATCAGGAAGCAGGAGGGTGTACGGGGTGTATCGGTGCTGCAACAACGCAGGAGGCTGTGACAATGAACCATGTAAGAATGGAGGTGTCTGCCAGGAAAACGCTGCTGGAGGTGAGTAAATGAGCCTGGTTTTCCCTAAAATCACTTTGATGGTAAATATCTCACACACAAGCTAAAAAGTTGTTTTGTTGTTGCTTTTTTTTTTTTTTTTTTTTTTACTTAATATAGCTTTTACTGATAGCAGTACAGATAAAGAATGCATAACATGCACAACATTTTGATAATTGCAAAAAGTGTGACATGCTTTTCAAAAAAACTCACATTTTTCCAGCTAAAAACACTGACTTAAACGAGTTTCTTATATGTTTCAGTTTGTCGTCATGATTATAGTGAGCCATGTTTCATTCCAAGTAGGTTTAAATGCAACTTGCTGAACGACACCTGATCAGCATAATAATTCAATAAAGTAGTTATGTAAATCAGGTCAAATATATACGATTGATATTATGAGCTTTAATCGTCGTCCTTTAAATTCAGTACATTCAGTCCATTAGAGGGTAAGGATGAGCATAAGAGTTTTGAGATGAAGTTCACTTTAAAATAGTCGTAGCTTTAAGTATTTTAAAGATCAAACATTACAATTTGATATATGTCATCAATATCAAGGTGGCAGCACAAACAATTGTTAACTAAAACACTAAAGATTCACGAGACCATTTTCAAAAATATATTTCTATGTTAAACAGAGAGACAAAGTAGTGGAATACCTAAACAAATGTACAGAATGAGCACATAATGATAGGGTTTCCCTTCTTTAGACCATAATAACCAGCTGGATTATACATCAAAGCAGCAGATGGTAAAGGGGATGTTTTACTCTATGATCCATGTGGTTCAGGAACACTATGACTCTATCTATTCATTAAAAAATCAATTAGAAACAGTTCTCAAACATCAGAAACTGGATCATGGTCAGACCTGTAATAAAGATGTCAGTACAAGGCAGGTACAAGCCCTGTGCTCCAATAAGGCTGTAAACAAGAAGTATAAAATAGCCCTATCTTGTTAAGTTATTGATCATAGAGCTCCCGAATTTGGAATAATTTTCAGGTCATTTTACTGCATACTTTTTTCTAGTTTTTTTTAGACCTTGTGCACAATCCACCAGCCATTAAATAGTTTTGCTTAAACAAGCTAGGGATGCTATATGAAAGGCTGATTTGTACAGTGCTATTAAAAGAGTTTTAATAGCACCTTTATATTTTTTTTTAGACTTTTGCTTTTGATTTAAATGTTTCAGACCAGCAAGCAGAGCTAGAGTAAGGTGGAAAAAAATCACTTTTCAGTCATGTCACAGCAGCTTAATTGGATAGAAAGTGGATAGAAGAACAGAGTTTAATGAAGCATCTCCAATACTTGTATTTATTTATTTATTTTTTCTGTCTGGAGCTAGGTAAACAATTCTTGGATGTGGACTTGCTTGCATGTTTTGGATTATTGTCCTGCTGCATAACATGAGTGTTAATTTCACAAACTGATAGTCATATGTTCTCCATCGTTTTCATTTAGATCATTTTTTCAACATTAACGATTCTATAATTTATTTAAATGAAACTTCAATGCCATGTTAGTTTAGCAGGACACACACCTTCCAAGTGGTTTTACGTTTGTCTTGTGAGTTCACAGGATATTTTTCTAAAATATCTTGAAAATTATTGGGATATTTTTGGGAGATTTATTAGTCTTCCTATCCCTTTTTCAAGGAATAGCAAAAACTAAGTCTTTTAGAGAGTTTTATTTGATTTTTTTCTTGATAAATTAAATCATTATTTGAAAAGTGTTTTATGTATTTACGCAGCTTAACTTTGCTTTGCCTTATATTAACATTGAAAGTAGCAACAGAAAAAGTTTGTCTTGCATCTCTACATGTTGTTCCAAGGGCATCAAAAAATGAGCAGGAAACAAAATAACAACAAAACAGATTTATACAGA
Source organism: Girardinus metallicus (assembly GCA_903067095.1). Classification (NCBI taxonomy): domain Eukaryota; kingdom Metazoa; phylum Chordata; class Actinopteri; order Cyprinodontiformes; family Poeciliidae; genus Girardinus; species Girardinus metallicus. The sequence goes on from CAEGAE010095211.1 coordinate 21,316, forward strand.
AAGCCTTTTATTTTTCCTGCATAGACGTTTTATGCTTCAAACTTTTTTTATCTTTCATTGTTCTTTATTTATGAAGCCTATAAAATGTGTCTTGAAAAAACAATGTAAAAGGGTTATGTGTCACATCTAAAAAATGAAATTGTACTACAAAATGAGAATGTAATGCATAACCCTATAACCTACAAGTCAACAGTGAGCAATCGACTTGGCTGCATTCATGTAAATTGCTAAACCGCCATGTCTTCCCTTAGGTCTGTGTTGTCAAAATAAGTTATAGTACAAAAAGTTCTGCAGTCAAGCAATTGTGTGAACTTTGTAGTCCTTTTGGAAGACATCCTTCATGATAGACGGCTGTGTTTAGAGCAGTAAAGTTGTTTCTTTCCAAAAGATTTCATGTTCATTTTAAGATGAATGTTAAACCCTGGGTTTTCCAGCACATGTGCAGATGTGATTCGGTAGTTTAGCAGCTGTGTAGTGTCAACAGGCTGAAAAGAGCATGGATCTTCACACAGTCAGAAATATTGTTCTATTAGCATAAGAGACTACACCAATGTATTGCAATGTTGTGTGCAATACAACGTATCTTTTTTGTGACATGTTCAGTCTCTGAAAGGTTGCATTTCTGACAGCTTGTTTCTAGCTGCTTGGTTTATTCTTTACCCAAACAGCAGCCAATAAACACAAGTGAACTTAGCATAAAAGGATCTTTTAAAAATTATTCCAATGAGCTTCACTGTGAAATTGTAGCATTACATCTAATTTTTCTTATACAGCTTACATATGAAACACAACGTAAGAATGCAGGTTTCTTTGCTTTAGAAAAAATATATGAACAAAAACCCTGTACAGCTGTTACTAATAATCCACAATGATATTTCTTTGCTTTGGTTACTTTTAAAGGCTCATAACTACATTATGTTTTATTGTTTTCTTTTACAATGTGCAAATGGCCTTCACTGAATGAAAGGTTACTGTTTTCTCAGGTTTTTATTCATCATTGTGTCAATTCATCTTTTAGTCATGCTTCAGTTACAAAAGCAGAGCTGCAGTAAGAAACAACCACTATCTTAAGCTGTGTTTATTTCCCTAAGGATGCCTCAAGGTAAAGGCAATGCCATCAGACAGATGTTAAACACAACACAGACTTCAAGGTTTGTTTTGTTTTACTGCAGTTTACTTTGCGTAAAACAGCTGGGAAGAAAATAAAAGACAGATTAGATTGTTGTCAATGTTTTCCTACTTCAGGCCTTTTTTAGGTCATGGTTATGAAAAGTTACCAAGTGGCTGCTAAATACTTAAAAATGATATAATGGCAGGTAATGGGGATCATACTGTTGTCTCACAGTAAGGCCTCCAGATAGTCTGGTGACCTGTTCATGTAGTGCCTCACTGCTCATGCAAAGATTACTGAGAAAAGTCCAGAATAGATGAGAGTAATGTTAGGAAATCATTTCAGCATTTTTAAATATTGCATTGATGACTACAGCTGCAATAAATATGCATTTTCATCCCTTCTCTCCCACATGCTAAAGTACATGGCATGAATAGTCAACAGTTATTGAATTCCATGCAGTCTTTTGCAATATTGATACTATATAACGTAATGATGCAACATTGATATAACATTAGTGTTATATCAATGTTATACTGATAAGACATAATAGCTTTAGCATGGTGGATTGTCACACCACCACAAAAAGAAACTGTGAAAATACAGCAACATAACATTTTCTATATCACATTTTAAACTGCTTTTTTCAGGGGAAATGTCTTCCACAAAGAGAGATTTGACTCGTTGGTTTGGCTTTTGAGTGATAAAATCCAGCCAAGTTATTTAAGTTTTGCTACCATTTTTACTTCAGTCAGTATTTTTGGTTCCTGAAGTTTCTATTGGTTTTTCATAAAATTTCATTTTGTATTTAGTTCCCCCTTCAGTTTATAATTCTGTTTAATGTTTCTTTTGGTTTACCTAACTTATATAAATTTCAAAGCATTAAACATTTTCTTTCCGGTTTTCCTCTACATTTTGTTGATTCTTCATTTATATGAAAAATACTTGATAATATTTTTATTACTATTAATATTTGTAATTGAGAACATTTAGAACTCCTCATTTTAATGGCCAATGACTTACTTTGACGACTGTTTTCGCTTGTAAATATCAAACACCCGTCTGTGTTATCAGGCTGGATCACGTTGACCTTTGCTGTGATTAATTCCTGCCTGTTGGGGACGCTCGATGCTGCTTTGATCAGTCGCTCTTGTCTCAGTTGTCTAAGTGCATTTTATTTATTCTGCAGAGCCCCACTGCACGTGTGCAGGAATTTTCCATGGCGACCGCTGTGAGCTGGCCGTCAACCCGTGCATTTCGCAGCCATGTACCAACGGCAGGGTATGCATACCAAAAGCTCCAGGTTACATATGTAACTGCTCTCTGGACAACACCGAAGCAAGGTAGACACATTTGTCACATTTTTTTTTATTTCTCTATTTGAAAACATTGCTTATTTGTACTGTTTAAGATTTTACGTAAGGGCTGGAAGATGTTTTTGAGTAAAAGCCAATCAGTCAATCCCCACTAATCATCATTATGACATGATTATGTTTGCAACCTCTTGGGAGGAGATTAGGATTAAAGCACACCAAGAAGACCTTGCTCTAATCTGTCCATTGTAAAACATAATACAAATAGTTGCAATTCAACAAATAAACAAGAGGTGCTGAAATAATAAAACCAATTACCACCAATCCCATCACTCCCAGATGATTTGTGGTCAGAGAGCATTCACACACAAAATTGTAATTACATACTCTGAAGTAATCACATGGGTCCAGCAAGGCCAAGAAAATAATGAAATAGGAAAAAGCCCACAAACCACATTATGAAGAACAGCTCCAAAGTTTGTCTTTCGAGAAACAACGCACACGGCCTTGAATTCATATGTGTATTCAATCAGACTTCCAAACTTTGATGAACAAACACACTCCACACAAACAACATCCACTCATCACTAGATACTTGCATTCCTTTCACATCGCCAGTGGATGTCAAACAAAATTACTGACGCATTTGCATATTCTTTCTTTCATTAAGTCCATCTGTGGAATTGCTTTGCTCCTCACGGTTATTGAGAGCAATCCACGTTGCAGGTAGCATTTCGACTGAACGAGTGAAAAGTGACTGCGTGGAAGTGACTTGCAGGAACTGGGAGGGTTTTCTTGTGACTGTGAAGATGTTTTTATCACCCTGGTACATGTCATAACAAAAGTTATGACTCAGTTAAGTGCACAGCAGCACATGAAGATAAATTACAGACAACAGTTGTCCATTCATGTAAGGTCAGAAGGGACAAAAATCCTAGCTTTTAACTGTGTCAAAAACTCTATTTACTAACCAAATTCTCTGCAGATAAACTGAATAAATGATTCATTTTTATTTAACTAATGAGTTGCTTAAAAAGATGTTAGTGTACGACATCAAGTAAATTTAGCATCTGGGAAATATGTATGTTAAACCAAGCACCAGGCTGTTTTATGCTAAATAAAATGATAGGCTTATGTAGCAAGGCGGTAACACTCAGCAGTCAGAGCACTGACAGTCCTTGGGGTGTATTTCTTGCCTGGACTAGGAAGACGAAGGGCTGCCGTAAAGCTTTTAGTGTCATTAGCCAAGTATAACCTTTACTCCCTGGCCAAGGTGCCAGTCTTTGTGCTGCTCTTTGCTTTAGCATTCTTGTTCAGAGTCACACTGGCCCCTAGCTGTTGGATTTTATTAAAATATTTTAACAGTTTAAAGAGAAAAGACTTGGTTTTTGGCCAGAAAGCTTGGAAAATACAAGAGTGTTACTGTCAAGGGATTTTTTAAAGTGTTTAATTCTAAATAAATAATTCCTTATTTAAAAACAGCCTTTGGGCTATTTCTTATTAGCAAACTAACAAATTAAAAGAATTTTTAGTCCATTAACTTGCATCCTATGTTTTTAACTATACTTCACAACAATAAAAAAGCAGAACAAGGTTAGATATTATTATGTTCATATTCTAAAAGAAAAAAAAAATCTTAATGTTGATGTGATTCAAATTTCTACTATAAATACCATATATAGCAAGAACGTAAACTTAAGTTTGTCCAAATGTCTCTAACTGAATGTCATGGAGAGTCAAACTGAGGAGAATTTAAGGATTTGTGTATTTAGGTGCTGCATAAATCATCTTTCTGTGTTGTTTCAGACATCTAAACTGTGGTAAATTTAAATGCTTAAATTGAATACAACTGGCCCTAAAAAAGTTCATTAGCCATTTTATTCCACTATGTAGAACAACAAGTACAGTAAACATGCTCCAGACTCGTACAAGCTTGTATTTCTCTCTGCTTTTTACTGAATCTGTCTTCCCTTCACGTTTTAGATGCCACAACGAGATTGAGGTCTGCCAGCCTAATTCCTGTCCTGGCGCTTATGACTGTAAAGTCACCGATGGTTTGATCTACTGTGCCCCGCTGCCAGTGGTCAGTTTTATGGAAACTTTACACTGGTACCAATTATTGTAATTTCTCCTCCACCGTGCGATTGACTCATCCTCTCCCATCCTGTGTCAGGTATCTCAAGAGATTGGCTATTTGGAAATCATACAGATCTGTGCCGTCGTGCTGGGAATAGTCCTGCTGGTTGGAGTCTTTGTTTGCGTCAGGAAACGTTATGTTCAGAAGAAGAAGAGAAAACCTGTTTGTGTCCAGGACTCAAATGGGTGAGAATTATATATATATTTTCCTTAAAAAGGTGTGGTTTTACTTCATATTTCACATGCTTAGGTAATTTAATATAAATTTAATCAGAAACTTGTTTCAGTAGTTCAAAGTTAAAATGAAAGTTAAACTGATATATCCCAGATGTTTTTTTTGTTTGTTTTGTTTTGTTGTTTTTTTCACTTTTGATTATTAGGACTTATAGCGCAATCCAAAATTAAGTTTTTCTGAAAATAAAAAAAATTTTACTTATGGTTGTTACCAGGAAGTTTATGTTATGGGATACATAATTATGGAGAAAACTGCAAACTTGACATTGTCCAGTAGACATTATTGACAACTTCATTTGTAACATAATCTACAAAAGGTTATTGCTAAATAACCATGTGGATACTCACAGACCTTTATATCCAAGCACATTTATGGAATGTTTAGTGGAGGGAAAAAAGATGGGCATAAAAAGAAGCACATATGTGATATGGTTGTGATGAAAAGCCCATTCAAGGAATTGATTTCCTGCCAATTCCTGGCATAGCAATCCAAACAAATTAAATGCAAATACTATACAGTAATTGTTTGAGAAAATGAATTTTTGTAAAATATCAAACTGAAATGTTGGGAATGTATCGCTTACAATGTAAGAGTTTCACTTTTTGAATCACATTACTGAACTTTTAGGAGAGGGATGTTTCAGAGAAACTAAGTCATAAAAAGTTCATCAAGTGAATACTTGAGCAGCTTCAAACAAAATACATGTTTAATCATCAACACTGAACTACTTTCTAACAGTGTCAAACTGAAACCACCTTTGTTGATACCAACAGGTACTTCCAGCCCAGTCTGGCTAAGAGCCTGAAGGCAGAATGCCAAGATGTCAACTCCACCGAGATGAGCTCACTGGTCAACGCCACCAACAACCTGGACCACCACACACCATTCAGATCACTGAGGCCCCGCAGCCAAATTAGTTCAGCAGGAGGCGGATCCCCAAAGGCGCAGAGGCCTGTTGTGTGCAGCGTGGCACCCAACCTTCCTGTCAGGCCACCGTCAAGCTCCGACAATGACTCCATCAGGAAGGGCCACTGGGACATGGACTACGAAGGTGTGTAGCAGTTTGTTTTAAACATTTATACAGATCAGCAGGCTTAGATGAAACGGCAACAAATCACGTTTTAACTTTAGTTATATGGATTTGAGCAAATTCAGTCAGGGAATACAAATCTGCAAATAAATAAAAGAAATCATGGCACAATAAAATAAAATGGTGGATCTATTCAATGTGGTCTGTATAGTATTAGAGTTCATTAACTTATAAGATTGCCAGTTTTTCTTTTGCTAAATGCTTTATGGTAATCATGTAAACAAAAATGGTTTAATTTATTTAATGAAGAAGAGATTAAATTATTCTCTAAAAACCAAGATATGGCTACATTTGTTACTTTTAGTTCTTACACAAAATGCTTATCTTAAGCATTTTGAATTCAATCCGCAATCTTTCAAAAACAAAATTATAATTTGAGAATCTAAATCGTGTCAGACCTGTAGAGGTCAGACTGGACCCTTGAGCTGGTAGGTCAAGATTGCTATTTTTCAATGTTTTGAGGTAAAAAAAAAAAAAAAACAACATAAAAACTGCAGCAACAGTTACTGAAAACATAAGACTTATACATATTAACAATGTAACAAAAAAAAAACTTGCTTGGAAACCTAAACCCATTTCAAGTTGAGGAAAATATCGACATATGTTATAAGAGGTTATTTAATGGAAATAACTAAAGTATGATTCAAGTACAGCTCTCTCTTTTCTTGTTTAAAGAAAGACAATTTCAAACTTCTGCTGTTGGCAGTATATTCTGGAGGAGTGCGCTGAACCTTTTCTTTATCCCAAAATATGTTGCTCCTGGTGATGGACTTGGCCTGCAGTGACTTCTGTAAAGCTTGTCCACATCAAAAAAGACAGAAATTCATATAAAAAGCTGAAGGTGTCTATGCTGAGGTTTCCAGCTGAATTGTAATAATGTTAAAGGAAGATGAGTAGGATTTTCCAGGAGCTTTTCTTAGAAGGCTTTTTTGTTCAGCCTGCCTTTAGGTAAAATGTGGGGACTTCATGCTGAGTCCTCTTTAGATACATTCCGTCTCTCCGTTCTGCCTGTCAAACCCAATCGTAGGAACTGTGGTTGAACAATTTAACATGCGTATTTTCACAGCCTTGATTTTGTCAAACCTATGTGGACCACACGCAATGATACAAGGTGTTTTATAGTAGAAATCTATTAATGATAGAAAGTGATAATTCAAAGTGTATCAGCTTTTAATTTATGGAGTGATTCAAAGAGAGTTAACAGTGATTTGCAATTTACCATAATATATTTCTACGTCTCTGTTCATTTTGTTTGTACAGAGAGCAGAGGCAACATTTATTTTGCTTCTAGTATCACATTCTTACTCCAGGCCAAAGACAAAGTGTTGCAAATAGTATTTGATTGCTTCAAGACATATTGTGATGTTTTCCTTCTCTTGTCTCCAGTCTACCCAGCAGACCCGGACTATTACGGACGGCCAACAGTCCGGGAGTTCCCCCAGTTTGATATTGTGGAGGACACCTACTCCACCTCTACTGTGGACTCTCGAAGAAATTCCCGTTTTGGGGGCTTCCCATTCCCACTGGATCGCTGTGATCGTCGGGCACCGCTGCCTCCGTGTTACAGCAATCAGAACTTAGATGACTTTTTGGGTCCAGACGGTCTTCCTCTTCCCAGCTCTCAGTGCCCGAACGAGTACACTGCCATCAGCTACTATCCCACCCAGCACACGCGGAGCCTCGACAATGTCTCTTCAGGCTATAAAAGACTCAGCATGCGCTTAAGTGTGGCTATGCCATCCTACGCTGAACAGTCCAGCCCGCCACCGGGCCCAAACCCCGCCCAGCCTCAAACACGACCCACGGGGCAAAACCACCGCGGCTATGATGGGTTGAGTATGGTGGAGAGTGATTATGGAAGCTGTGAAGAAGTCATGTTTTAGGACAAAATCTATCAGTCCTGAAGATTATATTGCTTCATACATGAACTACTATCACACTTCCACATTAAGGCAGCTTTGTGTACAAGTACACATCTTGGTTGGGGGTCTACTGGAGCTGAGCTCTGATTCCTCAATCCAATCTTCTTTTGTTTCCACCCGGATGGACATCAAAGAAAGATTGCAAATGTCAGTTCAGATGTCTCTGATTCATTTGACTTCAACAAGCAATGTTGTCTTACCATGTCAGACTAGACTGAGGTAGTCCAAAGCTGCTCATTTAGCTCTTTGGAAGTAGTTCAGCAGAAGTTCATCTTTTAATTCAAGAAAAACTGCTGAGCGCCATCCCTGGAAAATATGAACAGTGTTACTGACTTGATCCTGCACTCTTTGGAAATAAAAAGGAGATAAAGTACTACTTTTTTTTTTAACCAGCTGGAGAGACTCTGCCTCTCAACAGAAAAGACTGTTTGAAAAGATGTGTAGCTAATTATCAAGCATTTAATCACATTTCTAATAAGACAGCCACTCTGTACAAAACTGATTAGTTAATGCCTGCTCCCTGTCTTGCACTGAACAAGTAAATCATGTGATACTTTAATCATAGGTGAATTTATGCTTCTGGTCATTTCCCAATTGCAAGGATACAAATAAAACAACTTTGAATGTGTTAAATAAGACATTCAGAACTTGAAATGCAGGATAAGCATTTCAATATTTGTTTACTCATACATTGTTCACATCTTTTCTGATGGGGGCTGGATCCTCATTTAAACGAGTGATTTGGTGATGTTATTTGTGATGTCGTATTTCTAAATGTGTTACACTGTCCTCAGTATTGGGTCGATTCAGTAGTTTTAGTGTCTATGAACATTTCCTCCTGGATTTTAATGAGTGCAGAATGGATTTCGGTTCAAAGTTTTGGATTAACCACTGCTCAGCAATGTTTCTACCCTTGATGTTACGGGAACGTTTAATGTGGAAGTTTCGCAGCGGCAAAGAAACGCCTGTTCAGCCATTTTTAATGTTGGAAAATACAACACTGATTAATGAAATTCCTGTTTCGGTCAAAAACTACTTTTGCTGCGTACAGCACATTTTTAAAGTAGATATGTAAAGTTAATGTTACTAGCAGCAAACAGTATTTTTCAGTTTTTCTTTTTTTTAATTGCAACGTTTAATATTTAATCTAAATTGCAATAACATGAACTGATTGTTCTAAAATAAAAACTCCACTTAATAAGACAGCCACTCTGTACAAAACTACCTAATAAAAATAAAAACACACTACCTTTAAAAAGGTTTCCATATTTTTAAAAAGCCATAGCCATTCCAAGAAATACAAAATTTGAAGTCATTTCCATGACTCTGAACAAACAAAATGTTCTCCTTAGCTAAAAACTACTCTATTGTATGACTCACAGTTATTGTCTGCCCACTTCCGCTATTATTCTGAAGAACTCTTCATGAAGTGTAATAAAGACGCACAGCTAACTTCTATTGTTTATTCACAAAGGAAAGCTTCTTGCATAACATACAAGTAGGCAGTAAGTTTTAAGAATATACACACATAAAAGAGGAAGATATTCAAGTTGATGAATATTTAATCTTAGAGCTGATTCTATCAAGTCTGTGCAAAATAACTTATGATATCCCATCAATTTTTCAGAGCATTAACTGAAATCTCACTTTGTTTCCGAAGTTTTGCTTCAACAAGGGTAATCTGATGGATTCTTGGGTAATTTCTTCTGTGTAAAATGTTAGGCTAATCAAAATGCATGTATTTAAATTAACTGACCCTTCCGGCTTACTTTTATTGTATTGAACAGCTGAATAAAATTCTACAGCCTTCCAACTTGTTGTTATAGACGTCGCTATAGACATTGCTATGAATTTTAAACACAAGGAAGAACTTGATCTCGTTACAAAGCCAAAACACTCATCTATGCACATTTCAGGTACCAAATTTTGAATCACTATTCTTCTCTAATGGTCAGTTTTCTACTCTGTGAATTTCCAGTCCTGTTAACATTTTAACATGGTCACACTGGATGATGTATATCCTATTTTTCACTGGTAGTTTAGTTGAATAAATTCAGTAAAGACTGAGAAATCTTATAAGCAATTATTGATGTGTACATTTAATACAAATTTTGTGTTGTACAGGATGCAAATTGCTTGAATGTGTGTTACATATGTTCTTTTTTAATTCATTTATAAAGTTTATTTTTGTATTAATGTGGGCATCCCCATGTTTCTGTTATTTCTCTGTGAGAGATTTTATTAAAATGTGCTTTACTTTTTTTTGTTTCCAAAGGTGAATAAAAAGACAACTTCTAGAAACTACAATATCAACTTCAAGTTGTTTTTAATCCCACAAAATCAGCACACAACCTATAAATATAGAAATTAAGAAGAATTTTTTGAAACTATGCTCCAATACTTAAAAAACGAGCAAAACCAAACCAGTTTAAAATTTAAGTCTTTCAAGCAAAATATCAGTACTCACCACAAACTTAGACAAAAACAATATGTTGGCTCTGGAACTAGATTAAAAGTCATCCATGGATTTATTAATGCTGACCAAAAGCAAATAGCTTGGAATCTTAATTGGCTCAGTTAATCTCTCTGTTTATGTTTTCATCAAAGGCCGTTCCAGCAGACATAATTGTGATGTTAATCTTAAGACAGCAAAGAACAATTTCTGCTCATTTACTTTTTTGTTAGAGACAAATACAGCAATTCGAGTGCCTCCTCTCCACATTTTGACCGGTAAATTTAATCACTTATGAATCTTGCAGGAGGTGGATGTTAATTTCTAATTTCAACAAAAAATACCTGAGAAATAATAATACATTCACATTGGTCTCGTATTTCTGTGAAATTGAAGATCATTAAATTGTTATTTCATATTCTTTTAATTATTCAATGTAAACATTGTATCGGTGTAAGTTAAACCCTTTTTTGATTGGGACATAGTGGAAGGGAAAGATCAGCGGGAAAAACATACTACTTAGAATGCAAACTTTATGCAAATATTTAGTCTGAAGCAGCTCTTCATCACTTACTTTCAGCAAATAAAGAGAGTTCTGGAGGTTTACAGGGAACAATAACTATACACACAGGCGGCATAGTTTGTGTTTACTAACTAAATAATTAAGTATTACGTAAAGATGTTAATAAATGTCACTTGAAGACCTTAAGAATTAGCTTGCTACAAAAACCTTGAGAACAATATTTAATCAACACAACACTGCAAACTAAGTCCATTTAAAAACAGCATCTCACCAAAGTGCTTCACAATTACACCAACAATTATAAAATATCAAATAGAGTAAAACTGTAATGAAAATAAATAAAACACAGAGGAATTAAGATTTCGAAGACTCATATTCAATCAGTTAAAGGCCAGGGGAACAAGATGTGTTTTTAGAAGACATTTAAATGACTATGTGCTCTGACCGGTACTGACAAGAGAGGTAAGGTATTCCACAGTCGGGGCCGTGAGAGTAAATGATGGATGACCTCTACATTTTAACTTTGATCTCTGCTTTTATAAAGCTGCAACTACACTGAAAGCCCTTAAAAACACCTTTGAGCCTGCACAGCTGACTGCCGGTCAGGTGGTAAAGTCAGAGACGGATGGAGACAAAGCGATGAAACAACATGGCATTTTTCCTGCCGTCGTGTTTCTGCTATGACTGGCATTATGTGGTTTACAAACTACTACTGTAATTGAGGATTTCACACTATACACACACGCAGCTACAATGTGGGCATGCTATCAAATATAATTTGCTGGACTGAAAGCTACATCCACTTTAGATAATAAAAAGCAGCATCCAGGGTAATAATTTCAACTCAACAGTTTCAACCTTTGTCAAAATAATATAGACCAACACTGTTTTCGAAGGTGTGTTTTGGAGGATTTCTTGGATGACTTAGACTGGCTTTATAGGTTTATTGATGAAATGGATTAAGCAGATAGATGACTTAAATATGAGGACAGCAGGTGACTCGCTGATGAAGGCTTGGGAGGTGTAGACTCAGAACTTCATTTGTGGAGATGTCTCATCCAGAGCTTGTGCAAAACTGCCCCATGCCACAGAAAGGCATCTTGTATTTTTTACACAACTAAAACAAAACCTTTGATGGTCTAGCAACAACAATAGGGATTTCATGGCTTGAGTATATTACTTAGCAGTCAGACAGCAGTCAGCCTTGCTGGAAGTGAAGACAAAGTGGCAAAGAAGTTTTTCTCCTAAAAAAAGGCTAAATGTTTTCTGAGAGGATAAGACTGATCTGAAAGTAATATTCTGTTATTATCCAAAATATAAATAACAAGAGGGCTAAAACTGGCTAAAGCACTGGAATTTAAGATTCCTAAATAATTTTTTTCACTACATTTCTATCCTTGCACCAAAACAACACTGATTCCCATGACAATCTTTAGTGACATTTAGTCCTTTATAATTGTGTTTAACATCATTGCATTTGTAGAGCTCCAGAATAAATGTAGCTATTGCAATATGCAAGTTTCCCTCATTTTCATCTTCCCTCTCATTATAGAACATAATTCATTTCAGTAGGTTAATATCTTCACCTGGAGCCATAACTTTGGTTGGTAAGTGTACACTTATATTTGCACACAAACTCTATATAGAGCAGAGTATTTTATGGAGCAATTTAGGCCTGATGCACCAAATAAGTCAGACCTATGCTTTAAGTTTCTGCAGTGGTAACATAACCCTTTTGTAATGCACTTTATTTGTAATGGTGCAATAACTTTTCTTGCCAGCTATGCTGTTAAACTCTCCTTTAGAGACTTTAGGGTGAGTGGAAGTGAAAAGAGATTGTTTCGATGTCATTAAAACCCATAATAGGCAGTAGATTCAATGATATTGAGTCTTGTGGTTTTGCATCTAACTGTGTCATTTATTCAGGGAGAGCTTTGCTGTTGGCAAACTGAAAATTAATTTTTCCTCGATTCGTGAGAATATCATAAAGAGAACATACCAACAATATTTGTAGTGTTCACATTTTCAATCCAGTCAGTGGCCTAGTCAAGGGTCGTTACTGATGTCCAAACAAAGAACCTGAACACTAACAGAATAATGAGGTAGATTTCCTATATAGTCCGATATACCAGGAGTTTAGGTTCTGTACTGTTCAAGGACAGAAGACACAAAGTCATAATTATCTACATTTTTAAAATTTATATTAAACTAAGTCAACAAAGGTGTTTAATGAAGGAATATAATTTGATATAGATGTTGTCTTTGGTTATTTGGTAACCTCTTGAATGACCTTACAGTGTTATCCAACATAATATTTGGATGGTGGATGACATCATCCAACATCCAAAGTAAGTTTAGTAGTTACCTAAACTTACTCTGGGTACTTTTAATAGACCACTTCTGGGAAGGTTCACTCGTGTTTCATGTTTTGTTGGTAGTTTTGTTTTTTAACTTTTTCTTTACATCACAGCATAATGTGTTGCTTTTTCTAAATCTTTTTGCCTACATTGTGTTGTCAGACAATTCAACTCAAGTAATTTCTCGATTCTGCAAGTCAGGAAACAATCAAGGCTGGGTATAGTTTTTGGAATTAAATTAAAAGTGTTGCTAAGTAGTTTCATTAATAGTATAAATCTTTATTCAATTTTGAAACAGTTTTCAATCAACCAAGATGCTATATGATAAAAAGATAAACCAATCTCTATGTAACATTTGTTTTCTATTATTTACATTTTATTTTAAAAGGGGTATATCAAAACGTAGTTGTAACTATTAATCAAAAGAAAATTCTTTACTGAACTTACATCAATCAAACTCTGATTAAAGCTTAAAAGCTCCAAATTGTTGAGGTTGGAATGTTTTCTTTCCTTTCTAATTTTTAGCTCCCTCCAGAGTTTCTCTACTGGATTTGATGTCTGAGAGTCTGGCTGCATTTCTCCAAATTTTAATGGCACTTCCAAGTTGGTACAATGTAAATATTGATTTCAACCTAAATGTGCTAGAAGTATGAGTAAGTATGGGCTCAACTAAACTGTATGTATACTGTATACTCTATGTCACTACAATAATATCTGTATTATTGTAGTAAGGTAGGGTGAATGAGAACTTTATGTAACTTTGAGTAGTCGTCAGTAAAACTACATAAAGGTTTAAATCCTTAGTACTCGAAGGTCACTTTCAGTATTCTGTGAATACATAAAGAGCCACATTCTCTCTTCCCTCTCTGTCTCCATATATGATCAAAGCATGTGCTATGCTGTTAGTCTGAACACATTTAAACTTCCCCTCTTTCTTCCCTCTCATTCATGTGAATGAAATTGAGTAGATTACCTCAGGCAAAAAGCCTTTTTCATATCCTCAACCTTCTTGTTACTTTGTGAGAATCAGGTACCATGTTGATAAGAAACAGGTTTCTCCACACTGCTGGGGAGTGAAGAAGGAAAGAAAAAGTCCTTCATCTCTGTAAAGTTCCCTCAATTCCAGGAGGTTACTTGTCTATTGCAGGTTTCAGTGACTCTCCTTGTATCCAAGATTAAAGTACTGAAATTCCTCAATGATTATAGCTCTCATTTTTAGTGCAATTCAAACATAGTTGGATCCACTGCAGTTTGCTCACATTGCAGGAAGAGGTGGTGAGGAGGTCACTGGCAGTCTTTAATGTAGTCCTCCTGTAACAAATTTTATGTGATTGCTTTTTAGTAACAACTTCGCAGCATGTAAAAGTATCAAGCATCACATTTTAATATGCTCAACTTCACAATTTTAACCTCAAATTAAAATGTTGGCTTGCTGATTTTTAAGATTTATTTCAGTTTGAGTCTCCACAGTATCAAACCTTTTTGATACTGTAACCATTTTCTTTTCTCAGAAAAGTAGAGCATTGCTTAAAACCAAGCAAAATGATTTGTGCTCAAATATCAGCCTATTGAAAATGAGCCCATGTACTGTCTGATATATGCAATCTACACTTTCTCTGGGGTCATGAATGGCTAAAAGGTGATTAGCCTGTGGCTCTGCTGAACTGTTAATGAAGCCAAAGTTGCTTTAATGGCAGCCTTCCTTTGTCTCCATAGTTGGTCATGTATGTCTTAAAAAGCAGACATATGTTTATCGAGGAGATATAGATTAGATTGACCTGCTGGTCAATGAGTCACATTAAAATAAAGTGTAAAGAGGCACTAAGTCATGATGGAAAAAGAAATGGACATTTCCATGAAGCTGTTTTGCATAGAAAAGTGTTAAGTGCTCTAAAATATCTTCGTGGATGGCTTCTCTGGCTTTAGACTTTACAAAACATAATGAACAACAAGCATCTTTAGCAATGAACTTTTGAGACAGTAACGCAACATTTCTGTAAAAAATCCATCAAAAATTTAAATATTTTGAGAAAATGAATTTGGGTTTTCATTAGTTGTAAGCAACAATCTTTAAACTACAAAAGAATCTACAAATATTACATTGCATAATGAATCCACATGATATGATTTTCATTTTTGTTTTACTTAATCACTGAATTTATTTTTTCATGAAGTTCTTATTTATTAAAATGTATTTGTGGATGCAAATGAGTTGGATTGTGAATGTGAACATAATGTAATAATTCATTAATGAGTGTAAGATGTGAAGAAGTAATATTTAACAACTGTCTTAGCAGGTTTCACTGCTTTAGAAATAATCTAACTAAAAAAACAGTTAAACAGTAAGTCACCAAGGAGGAGTGGACCTTGACTAACAATAATTATTTGTAAATAATTTCATTTACAAAGAGTTTGCATGTTTGCATCCAGAAAACAGAGGCAATAAGTGGTTGTCAGTCATTTATCACATTAGTCAGCAGACAGATGTCACCTCACTAATGCATTACATAGCTTTACAAAGCATTTGCTACATTTAAATAAGGTTCACATTTTGGTTTTGGGGTCTTGTGGTTACATTGTCCTAAAATAGTGGCAGAGTGTGGGGATCAGTGGGTTCACCTGCAAACATTGTGCCACCCTGCTTCATTTTGTAGCGTCCCATATTTGAGGCTATTACATGATATGCACCTGGTTCCTTACCAGCCCACATTCTTGTCATTTTTCCTAACAACTCAGCTTTTTGCAAGTCGAATAATTTACATCCCCATCACTGGTCTGAATGTTGGCCAAATTTCTTCCAAATTGAACTATTCCTTCCAGGTGCTTCACTTGATGCTTGGCTGCTTTCCTTCAGTGGGTGTAGTTGACATCACTGCTTTGCAATTTGAGCCATCAGCTTGTTACTGTATGGGAATTTTAATGGAGAAAAAAGATAACTGCATCGATCCTTAGCCCTTCTGCTGTTTCTCATTTTTGTAATTATTCTAAATCTTCTTAATGACTGGTTATATTGATATTTAAACCCTTTATAAGTATTAAAAACAACATCAGAAGTTACACTGAGAAGCTAAGCCAGTTTCAATTTGCTGATACATTTTTATGGTAAAATGTAAAAAAAGATGGCTTTTCCTAAGTGCACACAGTCAGAGCAGCAGAGCTGCAATGCTGTTAGCCATTCTTATTGCTTCCCACCTGGTTTCCAAAATATATTAATCTGCATGACCAAGAGATCTGAGGATGTTTGTTTTATCCAAATTGCTCTTAGCCTTTTGATTTACATGCTGTAAATTTTCATGTTTCTGTTGATAAATTGTTTGCTGAGGACTTACCTCTTAGACAGAATAGAAATATCCTTGCTCAGATTCAGATTAATTTCAGAGCCAAACAGCATGTCTGGTATTTCAAATACCTTAAAACAGCTGAAGTTTAAATGCCAACAGATGATGAAGTGTGATAATTTAAAGGTTAGTGTAGTTGTACGTGAAAGAGGGGATGATGATGGTCTTCTACTCATGCAGATATACTGTAGTTACTGACGTGTGTCATTTTATTTTTATATTCTCACTTTTTGACATCACTGTCAGAGGAACCTTAGGGATGAACTAGCTGTGACCTCTGTTAGCGTCCACTTGCTTTCTGTCAGGTACAGTGTGCAGCAGATTCACATACACAGGGTACTACAGGTGCTTAAAATAGGCATCATGTATAATCCTGGGTATGTGGATGTACACATAGTTATTTATTACAGTATGCAGGGCATTTCTATTAAGTTGTGCTTTCTAGAACGGTGGTAGGAACTTACTGAGGCGTGATGGGCACAAATGTATGATAGCATTCCTGGTATTTGTGAAATATTTTGAAAACCATAATGTTTGTTCCCTTTCACAGATATTTGCTAATTTGTGTTGGTTTATCCATCCATCCATTCATTTTCTGTACACCCTGGTCCCTCGTGGGGTCGGGAGGGATGCTGGTGCCGATCTCCAGCTAACATTCAGGGCGACAGGCGGGGTCACCCTAGACAGGTCGCCAGTCTGTCGCAGGTTGGTTTATCACATAAAATCCTAATAACATAGATACAAGACTGATGTATTTAAAGAGCATACATAACACGACAAAGTCGAAGGGAAGTGAATACTTTTGCAGGCAACCATATTTCACTGCCTTAAATAATAAAATAAATAAGAGTAAGGCAATCTTTTATGCTTTTCTTTGTTTTAAAACCTAAAAATAGAAATAAAACCACAAATTTTCTATATTAAATATCCAAGTTGTCTTTTCACAGAGGCCATGTAACATTTGGAGTTCTAAATGAGTTTAGAGTTTAGAGTGGGCAAAAATTACTCTCTGGTTTGCAAAGTTCTCAGGCCACTGATCCAAACACAAAAATATTTCCAATGTTTTGTGAACACATTGATAAAAACTAAAAATCTTAGTTCTGCTATTTTCATTCCCACAAAGGAATTAAAATCATTGTAAATTCAGTCAGATAATAAAAAAGTTTGAAGACTTAAAGTTCTTATTTCAAGTATCGTCTGACCTCAGCTGTGGAAACTACTGCCAATTAAAATAAAGTTATACCTTTCGAGATATTACCTCCATCCCCACTTTGACTGAAGCAAAACACCAACTTTTGTCAAGAAATAACTACAAAAGAACTATATTTAATAAAACTCCTACCAATCATTGGGATAGAGTAAAAAAAAATCCCATTCATGTCCTACTTATGTAAATCCATTTTCTTTAATCACTAAATCTTCAATTATTAAAAGATGTCCTGTGAGAAATGGTTTCAGTGTTTACAGCCTTGCTCTAATAAGCTCATTAAAGCAATATGATTATGAGCTGACAGCTCAAAATGTAAGGCATGCCTGACAGCTGTAAATTTTATTTAGGACATTATCAAACTTACAGGATTTTTTCAGTGCAAACAAGCACATTGTATCCTTCTGAAATTTACTTTTGGGCTATTCATAGCTGTAAATGTCAATTGCATTCAAGAAATCTTTCTAATTTAATTTGTCGCCATATAGTTATTTAATATGTTTTTGGTGACTGAGTCTTTTCTTACATCTGTACAATTATATAACCTCTTGGACTCATACAAACCCTTTCAAAAGTCACTTGTAATGGTGTCTAATGCTTTTAGGAGTCAACATCTGCATAAAGGTTAGCAGACAGTGTTATCGGCCTGATAACACTCCATCACTTGTTCCCTATTTAATACAATCAGAAGAAAGTTTGTTTTGAAAAATTGGAAAGAAAGATTTGGAGAACATTTGGGGGAAAAGAAGGTTGATCAATGAACAAAACAACAGACACCGTAGAGACAACAAATAATTTTAACTGAGAATTGGCTGCATCAACCTTCAATCCAGTTTTCATCATTTTTTAACAATTTACATGAATTTTGGATTCAAATATGCTGTAATTTGTGAGTCATTTGAGTTTTAAATTAGATTCCAGACAGCTGCCGCAACGCTTGCCTCCCAGCTACTCAGTTCAAAGATGTAAGTTAAAACAGAGACCTACCACTCTTGTTGTAAAGTCTCTAATTTCATGAAAAATAGGCACATATTGTCATGCAGCCCTGCCAAGCCTTATTACAGCTGTATTTGCTGGATGTCCCTGGAAAGCACGGCAGATCATTCGTATCCCGCACGGCTGATGTGGTCCTGCTGGTTTGTGTGTGTTTTAATGTTCATTATAATTACAGAGAAAGGTTATCATGAGAGAGTGTTGCGTGCATGTCAAACTGTGTGTATGTCTGTGAAGGGTATTTGATGTGACATCAAACAGCTTCAATTATTTCAGCACCTCAGGTATCGTCCTCGTTATCCACTTACAAGCACTGTATGTGACAGTGTGTGTGTGTATGTGTGTGTGTTCAGGCGGTTGAGTTAACAATGTCACTTCTACTACAGAGATAAGAGATAGCCATCCCTAAGAGTTCATTTTAAAAAAAGTGAGCTTATTCATGCAAAAAGTGACCAAAAGCTCTCAAGACTTTTTTTCTTTTGAAAAACTTTATTAGAGTCATTAGCAGCATAAAACTTTGTCTTAATTAACTTTTAATCAGTCACAAAGTTTTGACTTTGGAAATATATCTTTTTAAAACTTATTTAAAATATAAATTTATTCAGCTCACATATAAAGAAGCCTTGTAGCAATTCATTATATTCAGTGTATATGATTTTATTTATTTATTTCATATAAAACATTAAAGATAAGTTGAAGGAGCACTGCCCATGAATTGACAGGTTAGTTTCAGGAAGCAGTATTTTTATGAGGCAACTTGTGACCTTGTACTTAACAGTTCACAATTATGAGTCTTTGTTGTGAGACGCATGACATACAAGTTGATGCTGTAGTACTATGCAGACATAGTAAGTAACATTCATGGAATCTAGGATTCTTTCTTAAGCTTACAGATCAAGATGTGGGTTGATGTGGACACCAGGAAGAGTAGCCATTGCAACGGCAACGGTTAATGGGGATCAAAATCAAACAAACTCTTTTGAGTGGAAAGCTTCATTCTATGAAATGTAACCCGTAGGTTATGTAAGTTTGAGGACTGGATTTGACTATGGAGGTGGTCGATTTTGTCATGTTAGCTTTACTGTTGTCCCATTGTTTTTTTTTATTTATTTATGACAGAAGAATTTAGTAGCAGTTTTTAAAGTGTTTAAATCTTGAGTAATTGTTTTATAACCTAACTCTGCTTAAATTTTTATTTACTTGTTGACTTCTGATGATAGTCATTTGCATTGCATTTCATTTTGGAGTATTAAAATGAAGAGTCCTGACTTACATATGCACACCACACTTTTTTAGATTTCCATATGCCTAAACTTTCATATAGCATATATTTTTTATGCCCTTAACAATTATGTGCTTCTTTACCTTAACATATCATATGAAATCCTACTGAAATACATAAAAGTTTGCTAAAGTAATTTGAAAAGTTCCAGGAATATAAATACTTTTGCACAGCACTTTATCACAGAGGGCATTCCACAGAGAGTTATAGAATATTTTAACTGGTAGTCAGTGTTAGCTTTAATTTTGTGCAGAAGTTAATTGAACTGGGAATTAGTTCAGTGGTATATCCACCTGTGTTGCTGGTCTGCATGTTTGCTGCAGCAGGATTTATGTTTGTGAAAGAAGATGTTGCCAAGTGAAACGGTTTCTAGACAACAATGGAAGCCCACAGCGCAGAGGAATTATATCAGGCCCTTCCAGTAAACAAGAAAATAATGGCTTCCTCCACTGAGACCCCAGACCTGAAATGCTTCGGTGTGCAAGGTAAATATGGCAGCCCATTGTGGACCAGAGCTGGTTGAGATCTTCCATCTGTTAATGGAAATGACTTCAGCTTCCGATTATTTGTGTAGAAAATAAGACAGCATAAAATTGAGACACTCATCTTTAAATACAGGAACCACTTTTTATTAATATTCAACCACTGACTGTTTTTTTTTTTGTCTTATATTTTTGGCTGCCACATAATTCTAAAATTGATTTGAACAATCAGACTGCAGCAGCACAGACACTCAGCTTTCAAAAGTCATATAAGGAAAATAATTTTTTTTCATCACATATATGTAGGCAGAATTAGTTACAAATTAGGATTTTTACAGTATGTAATGCACTGTAGTCCAGTCCTAGTCTGCTTCTGTATAGAAATGGGGTTACGTGACGCCAACAGACAATATTTACCAGACATGCGTGTTTTTATTAATGAAGCCACAGAAACAAGAAGAAATGTAGGCTTGAGAGTAAACTGATTTGAGAGGGCTATACATCCACAACCATAATTTATTGATATCATTTTTAATTGAAAGCAATTAGGATATCCTGAAGTGACCGGGTAAATAACCCAACCCCAAACTGATCAAACAGGACAAAACAGACCTTTTTATGTCAGTGCAATCCAGACTAATAAAGAATTAAAAATGTTAATTTTATCTATGGTTATGTCAATTACATCTATTGTATTTAAGCCCATAAAATAGAGTGCTTGGCTAAAATATTTATTTATTTGCGTTTTCAGTAAGTCAGAAATTACCCTTGAAGAAGGTAAAAGTACAAAGGAGTTTCAAGCATAAATTGCTTGTAATGTTCGCTGCTCTCTGCAATCTCAAGGAGCATTAAAGCACATTTCAGCTCGATTATCAGCGCCACACTCACTGCCTCACCTTAGACTCATTCTCAGGGTGCATCCCATCATTTCCAGCAACAGCAGGGAGTTGTTTTCAAAGAAAACCTCCTAAAGAAAGCCCTGTGTACACTACTTCCTCAGAACCAAACAGCAGGCAGGCGAAGTTAGAGAGGAACAGGTGTGTTTTTCAGCTGACAAGCCAGGTGTTTTCTGTGGGGAACAAAATAAAGCTTAAAAGTGAATAAATATCATAGACTCAACATTTCTTAGATGGACAATATATGACTCTGGAGGAATGGTGAACTGTTATGACTGCCGGAAAAGGGGTTGCCCTCCAAAAATATGGGCTTGCTTTTACAGGCAAAGGAAAATGTGAAATGAATATCATAATAAGTGAGGTTTACAATGTAATTTGTGATTAAAGACAAACCACCATATGGTCCGTATAACTTGAAAAGGGGCTGGGAATTAGATACTGCCACAGATGGAGGAGCTTTAGAATCTCAGTCTGAATGAAGATCAGGAGGCAGAATGGGGAATGATCTAGAGAGGGAAATCTACAACCCCTTACCTGTCATAATAAACAGTGAACAAAGACTGAAAGAATGTGACTGCAATGTTAATAAGCTTAAAGGCCAAATGGGCCCTTGAAGAGCTTAATGCTTCTTCATCATTTAAAAGGCAGTGGGTATAGCTGGCTTTCTCCATCTGGTAGGGAGGTCTAATGTCTGGATACCTTCCAAAGGAAATATTTTAGATGTAGGGGTCCCTCCACCGGGAAAAGAAATCAGTCCTGGGTTTGTTAGGGAGAGCACATTTCATTGGTGGCTTGGGTCTTCCTTGGCTTCTGCTCAGATGAGCTGGAGGAGGTAGGTATGGAGAGCGATTGCTGCCACAATCCCCAGCCTTGGATAAGGCTGAGGATGAGGCTGGAACCCACCATGCTCCATAAAATATTATGAAGAATGGTGGGTTTTATGTGGATGATGCAAGTTTACATGATCTATTTTTGCTTAAGAATTGTTTAAGAGTGAGGCCTTACATAGGAAACACCAAACCTAGGCATAAATAAGACAATAATAAACTAAAACCAAAGTAGTTGTTGCTAAGTGCAAAGCTACAATTCGAGCTGATAAAATAAAAACTTGTTTGGGATTTGACCAGTGAGGAGGAGCAATTCAGCAAAAAACAAACCAGCACTCACTCCATTCATTCGTTATAATTTTAAATGACCACTTGAAAATCACAGAACAATTGCGTCACCAAAACAACCTTCTTCATCTATCGCATAGCAACAATGCAGTGAGTAATTGAAATGCTGTTGATCAGACTTTGTCTTCTGAATAACAGGGAATTGTTTTCAAAGAAAGGCACAAATTAACCTCTGTAAGGCCGTATACAAGTAGTTTTGCCACAACATGATGTTTGTCCTGAAAAAAATCACTTCAGGCTAATGCTACACATGTCATGGTTGGAAGGAACATGAAAATACTTACATGCCATAAGACGGCATGCAAGTTGCTGCTACAACTATTGATCATAATCTTGCTGGCATACCTGTCAAGTTTTGGATTTGAGAATACGGGAAGCGTCGCCGTATTCTCAGATCAGGGGAAAGAAACTAAAATAATACGGGAAAATACTAATACGGGAACAAGGCGGGAAAGGATGGGAAAAACTGTAGTTTCCCGGCCAAAACGAGAGACTGGATGGTTATGCTTATACCCTGGTTTAATTTAGCAAGGCCATCTACAGACATCAGCAACACATTTTCTCATCCAATAAACTTTATGTTTAAGTTTGTTTACTTACTACTAAAACTATCTGTCACAGCCATGGGATGAGAAGAGCTTTCGGTTGTTTCACAATCCTTAGTAAAAAAACAATAAAAATGTTTTGAATTGAGGAGAAATCCACCATCTTTTATCAGTTGACTTTCACAACACTCATAATTTTTTCTATGTTGCCTGTCAGAACATAGTGCTCTACAAACATCCAGACATTACAAACATTGCATAATCATCTCTGAACAAAAATGCATTCAGCATGTGGCTAAAATATATATTTTTGTATTAGAAAAGTGTCCTGAAGTGATAAAAGGAATCAATACTAAAATGGACTTGAATTTACGCTGTGATTTTACAGTGGTTTTCTTGGGTAATTTACCCCAGGAACTGAAGAAGTCAGATAGATATCTCCTATTAATATCATTAGCGGACGCAAAGAAAGCTATAACTCACAGGTGGCTTAACGTGGAACCACCATCATGTTTGGACTGGAGGGACATAATTGAGGAAATTCACACAATGGAGAGGCTGACTTTTTCATTAAGAGTTGCCACTTATAAACACAATCAATACTGGATGAAATGGAACATTCATCGGAGCTTCACACCAACTGTATAATTAACGTAATTACCTCTTTTTTGTTGATTATTACTCAACAGCTCTTGACGCTAGATGCTCTGTAATTTGTGTTAGAAGGGGTCTAACTGTTCAATGTATGTATATTTTTAAAACTGCTAAAATGACAAAAATAAAGTATATAAATAAAGAAAGGTGTCTTGAAATTACATTTCTGGCCAAAAAAATCAGGATATGGACAATCATAATTTATTTGTGTTTTATAGTTTGAGAGATCGTTGGTTATTTTGATTAAAAATCAGATGTTTTCAACATAGAATGGTTCGTGTTATCCTTTTTTTTTTGTACACAACCTATTTTAGACAGAAGAAAGGTAAGTGGACTGCACTCATATATCGCTTTTCCAATCATTTTTGACCACTCAAAAATGATTCACATTCACACACCTTCTAACACAAAAAAAAAAATAATACACTTTTCTAGGTACATGATACATAATTTATGACATGACTATTCATAAATATGCAGATTTGAACTCTGCTTGTCTCAGAACAAATGTGTTCTCTCTGTTAGATGTTCTAAAACAATCACATACAGACATACTTGTACTGCACGGATTCCTGAATATCAGAGAATTCCCTGCTGTGAACCAAAAAGCACTGATCTGATTCACACAGCTACACAGAGGCCGTGTGGGAATACACTCGTATCTGCATACCCATACCTGTTTCCCAGTGTATTTGAAACACCAGCTACAATCCGGTGCTTTATTGGGGATCTTCGAAACAACCCAGCTATTCTTGTGCAGCGCAATCATGATTATGGGCAGTAATGACCCAAGAGGAAAGAGGGAAGTATCAGGGTAGGGAAAAAGAAGAGTTTCACTGCTCTGTACCTGTCACAGTGCAGTGCAGGGACTTGAGAATATTTTGGTCTAAAAATGCGACTTATTGTTCTGCCACTGTGGGACTAAAGACAATGGAAACAGCATGGGGATTTACTGCAGCAGTTTGGCCTGACTTAAATAAAATATACTACCAATAAGACTATGCAGTGAGCCAATTTACAGAAGCTTAATGCAAGAAACTCATAACTTTGCAGCCAGCCCTCTAAACTCTAACTTTCTTTCTCAGCTTTTAGGGGTGCAAAGTTGGCAAGAAGGTTTCCATTTCAGCTGCATTTCTTCAAAAGCATTTGTGTGCATGGTGGTCCATGTCTGTGCACCCCTGCTCTCACCTGGCAATATCTTGAATGGTCAGAGGAGACTGGAGCCCATTCAGAGGCCCTGCAACTCCCTGATGGGCTCCAGTGACCCTGAACAAGATGAAGCAGGTTTGAAAAATGAATGGCTCATTGGCCCTTGATTACACACTGACTCCTTGTCCCCAAACTGCCATCTGGATGTGAGGAGAACTGGATTAAAAAGTGGCGCCTCATTCATTCAAATGAGAAAATCACAAGAATTTTCCAAGCTTTACACCATGTGCTTCTGCATAACAGTGTTGCAATTAGTTCTCCATATGCTTCGGTTCCCTTGGAGGAAACCAATGCAAGTTGTTCCTGTAGAAAGCCTGTTCCTTTAATACCAGAACACCTGAATTCAAATCTTGTCTGGATAAATGAGCATGTCAGTGGCTAGACTTATAAAATTCATGTCAGCTTCTTTTTTCCCCAAATATGATATGTAAAAACATTTTTTGTATTTAACCTTCGATTTTAAACCAAGAGATAAAATGTTGCATTTTAACATCCTCTTAATGTTTAACTGGGATAAGGTTGGTGGGGTGAATGGAGAAGGGAATTGCAGACATCCGTTTCCCCGGTGATAGTCGGTTGCTCATTCTGGAATACAATGTGTGTTCTGGGACTGCCTTGAGGTTCTTTTTCTTCTCCAAAGTCAGGCCGCCACATCATATGCCCAAAACCAACTAAAAGTCTTTCAATACAGAATTCGTTCAATGCATATGCCCTGCCTCAATTTTTATAAGTGATCTATCCATATGGATTAAACAACAGTTCCAAATTATTTTTACTGCATTAAATTGAAAGTCATTGCACAAAAGTTGCACTTGGGAACCCAGTGGGGCTGACTTGGTTTGGCACAATGTGAAAAGTGCCATAATAACTCTTCAACAAGTGGAGCTTGTCCACCTCAGAGCTGTCAGTATCTTTTATGAAAATTATATAAAATTATCTTGCATGCCTTCATTTCTTTGATGGCTTTGAGGCAGACATGTCTGCCCTAATCATTCTATTCACTTCACATGCCTTCCATCACTCGGGAACAAGACACCAAGATCCACCAAGCTTGAGGCAAAGATGGGACCCCCTGTGGAGACAGCAGTCCACCTTTTCCATGTTGAGAACCACAAACTCAGACTCAACAAAGATAACTCTAAGTGTGAACCACTCCAGTCTGGGCTTTTAATACACACAAAGTGCATTTCTCATTCCTATTTTCCCATCCACTATTCCTACTAATTCCTGCTTACCATGATGAAAACAAGGGCTTCTTGAATTGCATGAGAAAGTAAATGAAGCATAGTTTAGAGAGTGTTTTAAGATGCTATCCACAAGCAACTGTGCCACCAGAACTATTACAACAACTTATATTGAGAGCTGCCAGTGCGCTGTGACTAGGATGGTGGGTCCTACTTCAAATTCTGGCCAACTAAATCATGCAAATGCATGGAAACAATGGATCCAGAACCAAGATATGCTTACCCCGTGATAGTAATCCATAATCTCTCAATGGATGTTTGGTGCATGCTCAAAACAACTGTACAACTATTCTGCATTATCACATATAATGAGGAGCTCGTAAAGACCCCAGGAGACTGTAAAGTCCATCTACATATTCAGGTCAGGAGTCAGGTGATGGGGTAGCATTCATGATAAAAAGTGTCTGGTGTGACGTGCATGTATTATATAGAATGTGATATGTTGGTAATACTCCCCATATGGAAACAATAGTGATTTTTGTCCCTAACTGGCATGAAAGTTCATCCAAAAGTGCTGCTTGTGAAGGGAATCTCACAGTCACCTGCAGCTGGCTACCTTATCTTTAGATTTGAAGAAATTACATGATGTAGGTGGTGCAAGTTGATGGAGAATTTTGTATGAAGTGCAAGCATGTTTTAAAAATTCAAAAGCTTGTCAATGGTGATATGAAAGTGATTTCTGAGCTTGAGAGAGGGTTCAAGGCTACCTGATGTATCTTGAAGATTCTTTGGACAAATAAATGAAACATGATTGTTCTCACACTCAAATTATACACACATTACAATGAAATTAAGCATCTGATTTTATTGACAATAAATTCCCAACACTAATTAAAACAAACCTCAAAAATAAAAATTGATTTGAATGGCCTGACCTTTTCTGTTGTCTGTTTTTCTGAGCACGTCAAACAGTGCTGGTCATCATGCATCAGTTTCACATCCACAGATTCATCTCTGTACTGTTTTTTTTTTTTTTTGCCTCAGTGCCTAAGGGTCTAAATAAACCTCCAAGCACACGCTGACAGTGAACGTGCGATGAAATATGCGATGGAGTTATTTATGCACGATGCATGGAGAGATGGAATATGTTAATGCCAAGTAACGGGTTTGTGGCTGCTGTTCTTTCTTTCAGTTTTGTATGCGTGTTTGCATCCTGATTTCATGTAGGAATGCGCTTCTTCTTTCAGGATTAAAGTTCACAGTTTAGTACAGATTCTCCATAAAACACTGGTACATTTCAATTTTTGAATGTTTAAAAGTGTGATTGTGTGTTGATGCTTACGCACACTGAAACTCATTATTAAAAGATGAGAGTTGAGTGATTCAAGCATCAACAAAGTGCATGTCAGATGAAAAAGACGAGAGCTCTTGGTCTGCTTAGATAAAAATCCAGCGACTTGGTGAATGTTGTGTTTGATGTGGAAATGAATCATTCAGATTCTTTGGGCTCTGACTCGTCTTTCCACACCCAGTTTCTACCTTCCTTCTTCATTTTGAATTGGACCCTTGCCAGTGATCCAGATCCATCTCCTTGTTTAGTCCTTCACGTTTATCCCAGATGCAGTGGTGTTATTTATAGGGCTCCCAAACTTCTGTTCTATTTGTGGTTCAGTTGAGGAAAAAAGATTATGTCACTTTTATGATGGTTTTTTTTTTATCCAAAACTACAGCTTGGAAGAAAATATTCAGAGCATTGTCAAGAAGGTCTTTGACTTGAAGCACCAGATCATATGAGGCAAGGTGATATTTTATGATTTTGGGCAAAAGACAAAAATAGAAAAGTCATATCTAAGACAAGATTATGGAAGTACTTTGTTCATTAAGGTAAAAAGAAAAAAACATCCAGTGAATTTCTCATCCATATGTAAGCACCTTTTAAAGATGCTTTTTAAAGATTTTTTTTTAAAAAAAATGGAGGATTGCCTCCTTGAGGTTGGGAACAAGCGACTGCCTCAACTGAAGGAGTTTAAGCATCTCTGGGTCTTTAGAGATTGATAGGAGCACTGGAGCTATCTGCTGTGCAGACCTGTGATGAAGAAGGTGGACAGCCAGTTTATAAGCAATTATTGTATCAGGTCAACACCAAACTTCATTTAAGGTCATAAGCTGATGGCATTGGCAAGAAAAATTAGGTCACAAATACAAAAGACTGAATTTCCCCTGCAGAGTGACCAGACTCGCCTTAGGGATAGATTGGGGAATTCGGCTGTTATGGAGGACTTCAGAGCAGAGTCACTGCTTTCCTGGATAAAAAGACCCCTTGAAAAAAAAAAAAAATGCTTCACTTGCTTGGAAATGCTTTGGTGTATCCCAGAAAGTATAAGGATGCTCTTTGGTTCTCAGTTAAATGTCTGTTTGTCTGTCCACTGGAGGAGTACAGGGATCCTTCAACTGGTGGATAATGAAGCATTTATGGTGTGACAGGAAAGCTGTGGTGTCAAATGGAAGGTGGGACATCGGTTTGACATGGGACAGGAGAGGATGATGCTGCGTCTGCTCCAGCTCTGAATCAATTGAAAATGTGTTCAGACAAATCTGATCCCTCTTTAACTTATAACCTGTTATCAACTTCATCCATGATAAACAAATTATTCTGGTGGAGCTTGCTGTTTTGCTAAATGTTCCACTCAATGTTTCTGAGGGAAACGGCACAAGATGCACGGACAGATGGATGGATCTTTTCCACAGCTTCTGACTGAGCTTATGTCAAAATAATTTTTTCTTTATCTTTTATTCTTTATTTTGCCACACTCTGAGAGGAAATATCAAACAGTACCAAAAGGAAAAAATGCTAATATTGTTAGTGGAAAAACTCTACTTCTGCAATTTTCCACTGTCTTGATAACAGAAGTAGCGTAGCAACATGATTTCAGCCTTTGTGTCACCTCTGCAGCAATTCAACAAAACTAACTCGAGAGTTTTTACTGTCTTAAAAATAACCTGTGCCTTCTGCACTCACTCCATCAAGGTTAAGGAGTGGTATTTAAAAGGTTTTCTAACAGGATTGCTTGATTCTTGTTACTGAAAACCTGCTGTGGAGTATGGAGCGCCATCACTTTCTCATCTATTGATTATTTTGTGATCCATTAAAGACAAAAACAAAAATCTTGGCAAACATATTACACACTCTATGCATCTTACATGAATTTGTCCAGATATTATATAGTCCTCATTAGCATTTTGAGTTATATTCCTGTATTTGTAGGGAGTATAAAATGATATGACAGAAAAGAAGGAGAGACTTCAAAATGTAACTTCACCTTGTAGCAAACATAACACCCCACGGCACAAATTAATGTTTCCAACCAAGAGCCACAAACAAAATTTACCGCAAACAAAATTCGGAGCCAACTGTGGAAGCTCCTTTGTGTACAAAAAGATGAATAATTTATACTTTGTGTCCACAAGATAATTATATGTGGGAATAAGTTTCAGTCTTGTGTGATGGGACAAAAAAAACACGTACCATTTGGGAGTGTGAGGCTCGGTCTTAAACATAACAGCAATGCTTCTTCATCAGAATCAGGTGCATGAGGCCAAAAAATGTACTTTCCATCTATCATCCAAAAGTTCTGTCACTTCATCTCAAGTCCAAAAGAAACTCAGTACAATTAATGCCTTCACTAAATTGCCTGTGGCATTCATCACTCTGACAAAATTAGAGTGTGAAAGTTTCCAGAGTAGTTTTACCATCCAAAAATAAAAAACTTCACTACGGACATTGTGGTGCTTATTTTCATCCTGGTTCAGCAGTGTGTGACCCTGGATGAATTATGGGCAACTGAAATGGCAGCAGAAGTGGCATATTAATTCTAGGGTCTGGTTCACGCCTGTAAAGCTTGGCCATCAAATAATTTGAAGCAAAACTTACCATACCAGCTGAGTAATTAAGTTATACGGTTGTGAAATCCACATTAGCCCTTGAGCGCTCCAGGTAAGACATTATAACACTACTTGTACAACAACTATTGTTTGGATCCCATACAGCAACTGATTGCCCTCAACTGAGGCAATCTCATTACACAGGTGCAAAGAACAATTCACGATATTCTTGCCCACAAACTCAGGTTTTTTGCTGGGTAGAAGTGCACACACCTCCAAATTACACCCACAGTGCTGATGGTTGCTAGGAGACTGAAAGACGAAGTGAGTTTCATGATAAGGTGTTTTGGAAAGGAAACTGGGAGGACAAAATGTGATTTATAATCAGCTTATAATGTAACTTAGTAAGTTGTGTAAACTTACAAGCTGCAGTGCATCTTAAGAAAATCATCTTGGGGCTCATGATGGTAAGGAATACACATATACTTGACATTGGATCAGAGATTACTTGCTTAAATATGCATACAGAATGATCCCGAAGATTAACATTTTTGCACAGGATGTCACACTAAATCAAATCAAATCAAATTTTATTTGTATAGCACATTTCAGCAGCAAGGCATTTCAAAGTGCTTTACATCATAACAAACACAAAAACACAGAGTCATGCAATATTGAAACATTGAAACAATCAAAAGCATTACATTATGTCAAGTGCCACTGTTAAATTCGTAATTGATTACGTTTCAA